>WOGR01005867.1:0-13485 GCA_015342045.1 Leptinotarsa lineolata | reverse complement strand
AGGTAAGGCCTCGTTAATCCATTGCTCGCACAAGTTTCGACTTCTAAGGGTTGACGTTCGTCAGCTGGTTAACGGAACGAACAATTTCAATTTCAATGTTTGCTGGATATCTGCCTCATTTTATGAAACTAGAAGAAATTTAACGAACCTTCAAAAAACTAACTATTGAACCAGGCTCGAGCAACCTCAAAACCACATCGTGTTATATTTTTTTTATTATTACAAATCAAATAATTAATTTTCTATAAACATAGTTCCTTTATTCATTGATTCAATTCCATTTGAATATCTTGGCGATATTTCCTGGGAGTCGGTATTTTTTTATCATATTTATCTTCATATATGGACAGTTTTATTTGTTTACATGTAGTTGACAATGTATTCTACTAAATAATGAAGGTTCTAAATGGTCTGAAAGGATGTAAACAATTGGAGTATAGATACACATTTGCTATTTACTCGCATGCCAACCCTTTTACTATATACTGTTGAACCCAAGATACCAAGAGATACTTATGACAAAAACCAACCATGTTTTGAAAAATTTCAACAATTTCTATCTCGAAAACGAATGATTTTGCAATAAACATTTTATAGGCAAAAATTGTTTATTTTGACAAGATCCACCATGTTCTTAGCAACTTCACTTAGGAGCTGAATAATATATATATCGATATAGAAAATTGTAAATATCTCGAAAACGATTACCTCCAGCGTTGTTGTGGAAGTGTACCTTTTAACTTAGGAGAGGTGTGAAAACCAGGTTTCTTCATGAACAGTATCAAAAGTTTACTGTCAAAAAAATTAGGACAAATTAAAATAAATAATGACAGCGTACGCAGCGCCCTCTAGATGTTACATGAAAATCAATACGAAATTATGATTTCTTGCGAATTTAGTGCAACTAATTAATTTTTTTTCGAAAGTTTTTACAAAACGAACAAAAAAAATCGATTTCAACACCCTGTATCTCCGAAACGAAGTATTTCCGGGCACATGTTTATATAGACTTTTTTTCTTGGAATTGTCTCAAAAATACGTCATATTTTGACGTACTTATGTTACACCTTGTATTTTCATCCACCGATAAAATGAACTGTTATTTACGACACCAAAAACAGAAATGATTTCACTCCCATCAAACAACCATTGAAGTGAATGAAGCGTTCGGAAAAGATTCTCCATTCTAAAATAAGTATATCCGAAAGCTTCCCGACCGTTTTATTGATCGTTTACATAGCCGCCAATTTACCTACCTCTCGGTCTTGGCGCAATTATTTCAATTCCTATAATCAAGTCGGCGAAACCTTATCAAGATTTGTTGACGGTTGCGCGCGCAAAGAAACACGCGGCTTTCCGAAACTATGAAGAACTAATTTGCAGCGTTGCCACGCGTGTGACATTTTCCTGGTATCCCGGAAAGAGTCAGTCGTGCATCTTTCAATTATTTTCCGAAGTTTACTTATAATTTTATGATATTATAAGAGGGTGCAGTAAGTCAATATTTCATGGACCTCTGATTCAATTAGAATATCACGGAAATTCCAAGTAATTCGAGAAGTTGTTGATTGTAGGTAATTATAGATGTCCTGAACCTATCCATGTGAACCTGTCCATGTCATGGACAGATTCACTAGAACCTAAATGACTGCTCTGTTTTGTTTGCGATACTGTAAATTATGAAAAGTTGTTGTATTTTGGAACTGCAAATAAATATGTTCCAGAATTGAAAAGGTGAATATTTTTTAGGAAGGATACTTTTCAAGCTTTCCACATTTTTTATTTAATGATGGAAAAGTAGAGCGGCAAAAAACTTTTTCCCATTCTACGGAATATTCCGTAATTTTCTAGAACAAATTTAGGAATTCTAAAATACGATATTAGGTGCCAGTAGTTGATTTTTTTTGAATTTGAATAGTGAAAATGGCGTGGATAACTCTTCGTTTATTGTATAGATTTGAAAATGTTCTGATAGAACAAAACTGCAATAACGTATAAGTGGAATAAAAATATAGGAAGTATACATTCATTTACTCACAAATTAATCACAGTTAACGCAGAATGGTACTTTAAATGAATGAATGGTAAGCAGAGCAATTATATAATTATGCTCTGTGAATTTTATTTGTGAATGCACACCTCTTAACCTTGAGAATATTTGACAAATTATATGTCAAATACAATAATCAAATCGGAATAATTATGAAATACAAATAAAGAACTTAGTTTATATAAAAAAAAGAAGAAAGAAAGAAAATTAACTCAAAGGTACTGCTTCGTTCCGTCCTGTTTATAAATAAGGACATATGCCCCCTCACTCACAAGCGATTTTTATGGAATTAGAGACACGTGTGAATCGTTGTTTTCATACCACATGCCACTATATGGATGTCTGCAATATGATGGGTAATGTCCGTTGTAAGTAGTCCCACTGTGATTAAAAAGTTCATATAGATTATAACGACAAGGAGCCACATTGTCTGCTGCATAATTGCTCATATCTAAACCTTCTAGAGAAAAGTCAATGGTAACATTCAATTTGCCTCTAAACAATTTATTTTGTTTAATACAAAAAATGATGGTTCAATCAAAGCATAAGGTCTTTCTTCAAGTGCCTCCTATCTTGAAATTCAAATAAAACAAAGTTTGTGTGAGATCAATTTTTTTATTGATTTGAAAGACCTATTGATGCCATCAAGTGTGGAATATACCATCGTTCAAATGTCCGCCACGGCTTTTCTCGGTGGAGCGCATTCGAAACGTCCAATTTTCGAAAACTCTGGCGAATAAATCGGGCTGAATTTGACAGATTGCATGGGTTATGTTGGATTTGAGAACTTGATTTATGATTTGTGATTTGTGACTTATTGGCTTACACCTGCGACTTGAGAAAACCCCACAAGAAAAAGTCTGACGGGGCGAATCGCAAAATCTCGATGTCCAGTTAACATCACCTCCACGTGTTGTTGGAACAATATCCAGATCTCGCCGTTGATAGTGATGGCCTGACCAACGTCGCTAGACCAAAATCCACACCAAACTATGACTTTTTCGGGATGCATTGGGCGCTCTTGGATCTCATGTAGATTGGTATCGTCCCAAATTCAGCAATTATGTTTGTTCGCGTACCCATTCACCCATTCAGCGAACACAAGTCGTTGTCTATGGTCGTTTACCTTCAGTTTCTGTGGATCAGTTGAATTTTGTACCGATGCATGCCCAAGTCACGACGCGAAATTCGCCAAGTTGTGGTCTGTGAAAGGCAGAGTTCTTGTGAGCGACGTTAAATCGGCTGCCTTGGTTTCCCCTGCACACTCTCACAGTCAGCGGCGATGTTTTCAGTAGAATAATTTACATGTATTGTTGAATGCTATATCCGTCCATGGTGATTTGGCAAAACAAACTGAATAAATGACAACTAATTTGACAAATGTAGCTCAACAAGATGGCCGTTATCAATTGTCGAAGTTCGGAAGTCTCTGTTGCTAGTCTCAAATTTTGTAAAGTGCCATTATTTCTAATCCTGAACTTGTGTCTAAGTAACAGTTCATCATATCATGAACAAAAAGGAGACATTACCCGAGAAGAAAATAATTTTCTCTCCACCGTCAAGGCCAACTTTTTTCAAACCCCTGAAATATTATTAAAATTAATTTCTCTACAAGCAGAAGTAAATACCCTAAAATTTCAAAATAAAATTAAAAAATTTACAGTCTGTCACTCCTCTCGTAACATCATTCCTGCGATACACTGTATATAATTATTGTAATGATTATATACGTCTTCCACATCCTGATGACTTTACGAAAGTAACACTCTATTTAGCTCCCCAAAATATTAACGTCTACTCCCTGTAGAAAGCAGTTGTGTCCACTCTACAGGCCGTTTGTTTGCGATTTGGCAACGTTGCTCGTTCGGCAAACTGCCACTTGCCGCTCGGAGTGCGCCCTGTCGTTACGGAACACCTTTCGAAACCGAACCTACCATTAGAAACTACTTAGCACCGGCAGAGTGCCTTTGGAAGGCATGCGAAAGCGCGCGATTTGAATTTGTGGCGAATTTTTCAAAATGTCGCTTTTTCGCTCGGGTCGTGTTTTTGTGTGTTCAGTGATTTTTTTCGTGTTGTCTAGGATGTGTTTTTGATCTTCGGTCGAGTTACAGGGCTTCAAAGTGGATTTCCACCGAATAATTCTTTTTTTTTTGCGGGAATGAGTTCAAGTTTGCTGACGTGATTATACAGTAATCCGGTAAAATCAAAAGTCAAATATTATTTTTTCTCTCTCTCTCTTGATTGTGATTGATGAGATATATTCACTTAGTGGCAATTTTCTATTCGTTTGGAAGTACTACCAATTCCACCAACTTTAATATTATTCAAACATTTCCTTGTAATGGTGGATGAAGCAAAATTAACTTCAAAGTAGTAATATTGAAAATATGCAATCTAAATTTCTACCATTTTACCATATCATGGTTAACGTGTGACAGTTAAAAGTTCATGAAATTTAATCAAAAACCTTCAGTATGTGCAGAAAATCAACTGAGTTTAAATCAGGAATGCCCCAAGGATCTATTTTAGGTCCATCATTGTCTTCTTGATCTCATTACCACTTTTCAGCAATGCAAAATTACCAAGAATTCAGTAAACAAATTATCCGTCCTCCAGTATATGTTGATTAATGCTTTTTACCTAATTATATTCTTTGAAAATATTTCTGAAAAAACCACACGTCGTTGTCTAGTGCCTAGTTATAGATTCCTCCACCCAGTCTGAAGTTCATCGTTTCAAAAAGTTTCAATGAAGCATACATGCATGTCCAAATTGGGGAAATTCATGGAGAAATTCCAAAAAAATATGTTTACATCCTATAGTCTTACTTGGTGAAGTGTAACATTTTGTGATTATTTTTATAAAAAAGTTCTCAGTGAAATACCGTCCCATCAACAACATTATTTTACATTGTATATTTCTCAAATTTATAAAATCGTGCAGTTTTTTCAGAGCTTTATCGTTACCAAAAATCTTATATTATGTTCAATATTAAGTAAACAATGAATAGATGAAATATTTAAACCAAGCGATATTATAATATATTTTTGTTTAGTCAGGGTTCAACGGATATTTGAGAATCAACATTTTTCATGCCGATTAAATAGCAAAAGGTTTGCTTGCTTTAGAACAACAATTGGTATTGTAAAGTCAGTTTCATTCCGAATGAGTAAAATTACATTTTATGTTACATCTTTCAGTTTCTCGGTAATACCATAAAGTTTTAATTTTCAGTTTCTAATTTTTTTTTCCTAGATTATTTCCTGAACAGTGACATCTCGAGAAAGTAATATTGGTCTGGAAAAAGTAGTTATCTCATCAAATGTTCAATATTGTCGCCTGTTTCGGAAGTAGTCAATAGTTTATTGAAGAAAAAATAAAGTTATCGAAAGCGTTTGTGAAAGTGATTGTTTCAAATCCTAAACGACAAACTTATGAACGCGCAGGATCTTCCCTTTTGGCCCTATATTTGTAACATGATCAAGAAAATATGAAAATTCAACTAAGTAGACGGAAATACGCAAATTGAAAATGCCAATGACCAATTTGAAATAATTTAAATTTGTCCTGTCTTTGTTGGTATCTCTGTAGAAAATGAGATTCGGGTTTTTTGAATCTACTATCAAAGGAAATGGAATGATATAGTTTTGTCCTTTCTTCATATCCTCTGAGATAAACCACATCAATACCGCAACCAGACATATTTCTTATCGTCGATTCCGGAAATTTTGGTTTTTCCTTGAAAATGTTGTCAGTATACATCATTGAATTTAATTTTTATATCGAAAGGGGTATATTTTTAGAAGAGAATTTTCAAAATATTCACAAAATAGTCCCATTGAAGACTAATAGCGTATTTTCATCTTTCAGTTTCTGGATTTTGATTTTCAGTTATTCATTTCTTCCCGAGATTATTTCCTAAACAGTGACTTTTTTCGGTCCACCAGAAATAGAATCATTATTTTGTGATAAACCCGTAAATGAATACATTATCTCAGCGCATTTTTCCATATTCAATTTATATTTCCAACTTTTATAAAATATATAAAATTATACTAATATTGCAATATTCTGAACTTCGCACCATATATTTTCGACATCAAACTGGTCAAATTTGAAATTTCTGAAATCATTCTACAACATTTATATTTTGGAATGTGTCATTATTGGTAAATCAATCTATTTAAATTTTTCAGAAAACTTAAAATTAATCGAGCAATAAATAAAATTGAATCGACTATTTTAACGTACATTGGTCTGATGATAGTTTAAAAGATATTCACTTTTGTAATACTTGTTCCAGTTGTTGCTACGTTTATTGGTCTGTTTTTGTGCTAGAAATCACTTGTCTTCCCATTAAGAATTAGTAATGTTGAATACAATAATATTCTCAAGGAACAAAATCGACATCTATCGGAAATATTAGAACTAAGTCAAACGGTAAAACGAAAACAAAAGTTCTGTCAGCTGACGTTGTGGTTCATTGTGCTTCACTGTACCTATTCTTCAGTTTCTTACGTCTACAATAATACCACCAAAAAACACAACTTTCTCAAATTGAACAACTGAAAATACAGCAAACCCCAAAACATTATGAATACATGTTTGATATGGAGCACACGGCTGTAGATTTTTCTTCCCACTAATTCATCTGCTCAACTTTTTTAACGTTTATTGAATATCTCTTTATCTCTGGGATGTACAGAAGACTCAATCCTCGAATACCAGAGATGAACGAAGATCCTCAAAGTGGTGATTTGTAAATCCAAGCTTCGGCATTGACCGCGAACGAGATTCGCCTTCTGTCTTTCACTGCAATGCAACTAGTTGAAACTAGAGTCTAAAAACAATGCAATTGTGATCCAATACCAACGGGTCTAGATCGTTCTGGTCGGTAGCCAAAACGGTTAATCAAAACTTTACAAAATCCACAATTCCTCCACTAACACAAGCAGATGGTTCAATTTCAACAACAGCCATATAAAAAGCAAATCTACTAGCTGAACGATTTGCGCCCCACTCCACAGTTGATTTTCTGGGAATGGCACCACCTACTATTCCCACACTAGAATTCACCATGCCAGAAATTGCTTTTCGAGAACGTCTAGTTAGGCAAATTTTGAAACAGCTTAATATAACAAGGCGTCTGATTCTGATGAAGTGCCCGTCATCGAACTTAAATAGTGCGCAAATGAACTCGCACCAGTATTTTGCAGAAAGGGGATTTTCCTTTTTGTTGGAAGATTGCTCGCGTTCAGCGCTACTTTCGCACAGGCACAGCTCTTAGAGCGCCTTAAGGATTTTCCTGTAGTGCTTGTGATTTGTCCTTGAAAGAAAAAACTGCTTCTACCATCTATATGTCTCATCAAACTGGACTAAACTGTATATAAAGGACAAACCTCAGTAAACAGAGGCTATAACATCTCCCCTTACAAAAACGCCATCTATGGGATCGACAGAGGACTGAATCCTCGTTTATCTTTGGTATTTCAAGGAATGAGTATTTTGTCGATCCCATAGATGGGGCGTGTTCTTTAGAGAAGAAGTCGTCGCCTTTAAGTACTGTTGTGTCCAGCAATGCTCTTGTAGTTCCACCTAGCACCACTGATAGAGCTTACGGCAAGTCAACGCAGCACTGCCTAGGTTTGCTCACATTGGGCTCTAGTTTCAACGGGTTTATTGTCATCAGAATTGTAATATCCATTAGTGAAAATATCTCAATCATACTGTAATCGTCTTGAAACCATGACGTCATGCCGATTTTCAGCAAGGCACCACTCCCTGTAACCGACCGAAGTGAAAAAACGTCCAAAAATCTTACAGATCACGAAAATGGTTGATTTGAAAAACGATCAAACTCCCTCTACGAAAAAGTCGCGCGGCATTTCAATGAACACGGTTAAAAACTGGCTAACCATGTCGGAGAAGAGAAACCCTCCTCAAGAGGATCAGCAGCCGTTTCAGAAAATTCCCGAAAGTTTTTTGCGTTCCATCAGAAGGAGATCTTTGCGCCTGAAGAGGAGCAAGTCATTTTTTCTGAATGAAAAGAGAAAATCCGGTGAGTTTGATAATGGTAATGTCCCTGTAGAACCCAAAGGCAATACTTGGTGATCATGAGTTAGATAAATTTCAGTTGTCATTTGAGTTTTTTCAACATATGAGTTCCACCGCTTCTCGTTGAAAAATTGTACTAAAAATTTTTTGTAGATCGTGATGGGTTCATAAAAATGGTGAAAATTATGATTCAAGTTTTTTTACACTTTCCACGAAAAAACTTTAAGAAATTAAAATAATCTTTGGATAAAATTTTTGATATCAATTTGTTGTAGAAAGTGGGCTATCAGAATCAAAACCAGATAACTCAATTTCAAAAATTTTTCCAGTCGAAAACAAACTGATTAAATAGCTGTTTTCTTTCTTTTTTTTTTTAATCAGAAACTTTGTGAGGTATGGTTATATTGTAGACATTTTTTTGGTTGTTTCGCCAAGAGATCTGCTTGGTTTCGGAACAGAGCCATGTGATTTATCTGGTTATGAAACTAACTAGACATTACCTAATTTAGCATGACCTCTCGTTTCTTTTGTCTGGATATGAAAAGAGAATTTTTGCCTCTAATTTTGTTTATACAAAATTTAAAACTAAATAAACAGTTAATATTCAGGTAATATCTTTACTTCTCAAAACCTTTTACTTTTTCACATGAACATGTAGGTAGTATAAATACAGTCTTTCGTTTTATCATCAATATTCTCGAATTTTGATCGTGTGAGAATTGTCTCAATGAATTAGTAGTTTCAAATATTTTTGTGACATCATAACTGTAACCGATTCTGAAAAAAGTGAGACGAATTGGTAACATACATTGTTCAGCAATTCTTTTGTAGATTTTGGAAACGGAAAAAGATTGCTTTCCGAAACGTGTACTGTACACACACAAACAACAAGAAACTTTGACAAACTGCGTGAAGATTTTCCCTTAAAATAAAAATCGAGGATTTCGACCTGTTCTTTTCAAAATATCTTTTATGTCAGTTTTCATTCGCCCTGTAGACAAGAACCTTAGTACACAGTAACTTTGAGTATGAAGATATTGCTATCTACAGACCTTCATAAACGCACATCCATTTTACCTTTACCCAATTCTGACTAACAACTATGTTGGATAAAGTAAAAGTCGACCCATACTCTCTACTTTCTCTCAACATATATTATGTTTCTTCTGATAAGGTTAATTGAGGAAAGCGAAATTCATCGACTTCCTTCTGTCCTTCTCAAAATCTCACAATGCGTTATACAGAAAGGGAAATTTAAAATTATCCAGCACCATCGAGATATGTGAAATTGAACTATACTGGGTGACAACGAAATCATTATACAGGGTGTTTCAAATTCGATCCTCACCATTGGAATCTCGAAAACTATGAGAGATACGAAGATGGTTAAATTGGGAGAAAGTTGCGCATTTACCTGACTAACAAGGATCCGTCAAGAAAGTTCTGAAATTCCGAGTATATCCGGAGTTATCCAGAAAAAATATAAATTTCGGAAAATGGTTATTTTTTCTGGCTTTATTTTTCGAAACATTCGAAAATGAATTGTACTTCCACATTGCTACTTTTTTCCTGCTACATAATGGTGTTTTCAGATTTGCTATCCGACGTTTCGTCTTCCGGCCACCATCATCAACTTTATTTTTTCTTATGGGCGCTAATTGGATTCTTTCTGTTTTGAATAGGACCAGAAAAATTGAAGATTTTGAAAAAAATTAATTGTTATCATGATAGGCTTTAACTTTGATGTTTCTAAATTTGACTTTCAACTTGTTACACTCAATGATATTTTGTTATTGTACAAGTCAATGGATTTTTGTCGAAAGATGGCTTTCACGAATGAAGAAAAAAGAGATTTGTGCAATTGGCGATGTGCACAAGTCTATATGCAGTCCATCTAGCCTCTCTCTCCAGACAAATGCGGATAGGAGGTAGATTTGGAAGAATCTCCATGGCCGCTGACGGTGTGGTACTGATGGCACTATAGATTTCCAGACAAGCCTTTCACTGTAAGCCAGAGAGCATCGCCTGAGCCGGTATCTGTTAGCCTTCGATCACCAGGCAATTGCTGCATAAGTGATCATTGGTCTGACAATCATCAAATAAATCCAATGGATTTGTTTGGGAACTAAGCCCCAAGTTTCAACACAAGGACTTCGACATGTCCATAGAGACAATCTAGCTTTGTGTAAAACTTTTTCCAAGTGAGCGTTCCAGGTGAGTTTTTTATCATGGACAAATCCAAGATATTTCGCCTCTTCACCATTTGGGAAAAGTGGCGTTAAATCGTCCAATTTTCTCCTCCTGGTGAAGGGGATTATCACAGTTTTGCTGGGGTTGACAGACGTCTGCTCCCTCTGGCTTCAACTGTGCCAAAAGGAGCAGATGTCTTAATGTCTTAACTTAGATGTATGAATTACTCTTTATTATCTCCTTATGATGCTAACTTGATGAGCGAAATGCGCGTAGATAGACCGTGTTTTGTTTTGGTGCGGAGAAAGCGTTAACTTTAAGTTTATATCCACCTATTCTACCTCTCCAATTTTCAACACAAGTGACCATTTCCTTTCGAAATTGCACCGTAGGGACCATTTTCTCCAAATTCAATATGGCAAACTATGACGTCATCAATGGAAATATTGTCAAACAACTTGATGTACAAACAAACAAAAGACGTAATTTGCTAAGTTTTCAATTAAAAGGATTGTACTTTTTCACCAAGTCATCTATTTTTAATTTTTTTCAAACACTGGTCTTTAGCTCCGATAATGACTCATGAAAGTATTTTTTTTTTGCTAATAATTTGTTTGCTGCCTGGAGATTCTTTTTGATAGATAAGAATTATAAATTAATTGTTATTATATGTGTATTATACAGTGCATTACTTTAATGTCCCCCCTTTTTATTTTATGAACGGGTCAACTCAAAAAATTTAAATTTGTGATAATAAAATTAATGCATGAATATTTTTTTGAAGTGGAATTGACAGATGAAACTTTCAAGATGGCGACTGGGCGTCATCTGGAAAAAAGAATTAAATGGAAAGGACACATCTGTTTGAAGCTCCTGAAAAATGCTTCACAACTCTAGAATATAGTGTCAATAACTCCAACTAGTACAAAATGGCACAACTTTTAATAATTGCCTGAATACATTGACATTTTACTACATCATATGAGGTAATAAGCTTGAGGTCAGTTCTCAACAGATATTTATTATTCTCTGCCGTATATCCAATTTTGAAGCAGGTTCAGTTTCGTGCACCTTTTGCCTCAAATAGCCCCATAAAAAAGTCCAAAGGTGTCAAATCTGGTGAGCGAGTTGGTCACCTCATAAACATTCGCGACGGAATAAGTAGGCTGTTCAGGATTTACTCTCATCTCACCAATTATTTCCACTTGCTGTTCTTCCGGAATGGACGTATGACCTGGGGGCTTTTTGTTATGTACACTACCGGTAGTTGTGAATTTGGATGCAAGTTCCCTCAAATATTTTCTACAGATAGGACGATTCGGGAAACGTTCATTGAAAATCCTTTTCGGTCTCGTGAAAGTTACGCGTCGCACCATGAATAAAAATCTATTCGATTTTTTCTTCCAATGTCGTACTGACATTTTTTGTCGTTTTTGTAAACAAAAAATAACTTAACAAACCTTATCGGGTTGCCATATGGCAGATAAAAAGGAATATTTCTAGAAATATCGATATTAATGTGTTTGTCTTCGGGAAATTATCAAATGTTCCGCCATTTTGTAGTAGGTGAAGATATTGACGTTGTGAATTATTCGTCAGGAGCTTTTAAATGATGTGTCACAAGACCCCCCTTTCCATTTAATTTGTTTTCCCAGATGGCGCCCAGTCGCCATCTTGAAAGTTTCATCTATCAATTTTACTTCAAAATAAAATATTCATGCATTAATTTCATAATCCCAGATTTCGATTTTTTGAAGTCACCTGTTCAAAAAATAAAAGGGGGGACATTATAGAAATTCACTACGTGGAGTAACTGTTATTAAAATAACTTTTTTTATTTTCGACATTGAATTGAAAATATAAATATAGAAGGTGAAGTTTCGAAATTTTGGACTTTTTCATCGTGATTTTTTTATCTTTCACAATTTTTATTTTTCAGTTCTTAACTATTGATAGTTTTTGAGTTTTGTACGAAAAACTCAACGCCTTTTTTTTCTCAATTTGCAATTTTTTGTGTGATACAAAATCATCATAACCCGTTTCTGTACACGTCATTATGAATCCAATGAGCTACCGCTCATATTTTCGAAAGCTTCATCTGTATTGAGTACGAATTTCAACTTATGGTGCAGACTTGTGACGTCACCAATATAGAATGCATTCTGATATGACCTGAAATTCAAAAGGGTTAAGAGTAGGACTTTACAGTTCATTATTGGGAACAAATGCGTGATACCGAAGTGTTATATAGATATTTCTCAACAAATAGCCTGACATCTGAGTAGCACATTCTCATTAAAAACGTCCGACATGTTTTTCACCAATTAATTATGTATTTGTGCCAATTTCGATTCTGATATAAAAATCAACTATACCCGACATAATTGAATCATTCAACACCTCCACTTGCCAGTTTTAGGCTATTAGGTACCCACTACTGTTTATTCATTTAAATTTTGCATTCTGAACATGTACCCCGAATATCCGTCACGTCATGAAAATGAAAATAAATTCACGAAATCCTAATCGTGAATTAGAATTAGTGAGTAAGGCGATCACTTCCTTATAAATGATCCGTTAGTACGGTAATGGGAGTGTTTCTCTCGAGTTATTTTGGGAAGTGAACGCTTGATTCATGATTGTTTTGATGACGGAATCAAAATTCCGCTGGCAATTTTGTTTTATATAAATATCGACTCGAACTTTTTGGGATGTGATCATCAAAGTTGTTTTGATCATTACTTGTGGTTAGTTTAATATAACGTCAGTTACATTAGTCAAGTTTTTATACATTCTCAATACTTCGACATAGATAAAGCATCTTGAAATTTCTGGAAACACGATCAGCATCCTAAAAAACTTCCCAGTTTTAAAGGAAGTCAGTGCTTCAAAATAACTGAAGAAGTTTATAAAGAAAAATTATTACCTCCTCTGGTACCCCAAGAACCTTACCTTCCAATAATATTTTTGTCCATCTCTAGCAGAAGATATATGAATTACACCTTTACGTGCCATTTATACTCTACAAAAAGATTCTGTGATTAGAAAAGCGACATCATTTTAGGATATGCGATTATATAAATATATTATATGCGTTTATATACCCCCTAAAACAACTATAAAATGAAATTGAAACATTCTGGGAAGCTATAGAATCGCTTGGCCCACTGTATGACCATAAAATTCTGATT
>WOGR01005866.1:0-13487 GCA_015342045.1 Leptinotarsa lineolata | reverse complement strand
AGCTGTTCTTTTTAAATTTCAATTGTATTGTTTATTTCAGGGATTTCAAATCATTTTATAAATTTTAGACAATGGAAGTCCGAACTGCTGAAATTCAGAACATTACATATATGGAACTAAGGTGAGGACAGTTTGTAAAATCTTCAAGAAACAATATAACCTTAGAAAAAACTAGTAATGATGTGAAAGGGAAATTAGTATTTAGAAAATAATTAAAGGGAAGTTCAGGTGTGTAAATCAAAGTATGAGAACAAAAAGTAGGTATAATTGAAAAAAAATTCTGTCTCATATAATGGTAATAGATGCGTTTCATTTTGGCTGATCTTATTTCACTATAAGCGATAAGGGGCCGTCCATTAATCACGTGACGCTTGAAAGGGGGAGGGGGTTTAGCAAAAATCACGAAATATCACAAGAAGGTAGGGGGAGTAGTAAGATATCACGTGTATTTATATTTTCATGAAACGCGCGATTTCTAAACCAGAAAGCGGCGTGTAGTGTAACTTTGGCTTGCCGTTGCCAGACAACGCGCGCCAACGTTGATCTTCAATGGAGCACAGTGCCAACAACTGACTTGCAAGATGATTATCCAGTTAGTGTTGAAGAAAATCTTGCTAATTCGTGGTCCGAGGACAATGAAAATTGAAAAATATGTTCATGAACTAGTTGGAAAAACAGATTTTTTTGAAAAGTACAATATATGTTTTTTGCATGATTACACCATTCCTTTAATATTACTTTTATGTCAGTCAAAAGCAAACTCACATCCTTTTCGTCTAGACATTTCTGTCATGAACCCTGATATCAGAATGAAATAATTTGTGTATTTGAATGTACATATTTGTGTATTCAATGTATATAAAGATAATATTCTGAAAATTTCAAGATTCTTTATAGGTACTAAAAATTACACGTGATTTTGAGTGTGTGAGGGGGGTTAGTCTTAAACCCCACCATGTATCACCAAGGAGAAGGGGGGTTGATGAATGCTAAAAAATATCACGTGATTAATGGACGGCCCCTGAGATATTGTAGGATGCCCGCAAGTCACCATCGTTACTTTGAGACGCTGAAACAAACAGACTGTGCATGGTGTTTCAAGTCTCAATACGCATTGAATATATTGAATATCAAGTAACAGCCGTTGACCTTTTCAAAATAAACCACACAAAAAAGCAGAGAAGGTTTCAAAAAGGGAAATTCTTGCTTTTGTATATATATTCTCTAAGATGGCTCAACCTTATGACTTTTTTATTATGGGAGATAGAAAAACTAAATTTGGGGGTTATTTATTATAGTTCAATTTACATTTTTTAGCATATTTACTTGCTTTACCGTACTTCCGGTTTGATCGGAAATTACCACAACTTTCAATTTTTTAAAGAGACATCGGTTTTCCTCTGCAGGCTTGTCAGCCTAGCGTCACTGATGAGACCTATGGAATGTTGAAACAGCGCTGTCTGGTGTTGGATCACGAATGCTTCGTCGAGAGAATGGAATCCCGATTGTCCCGTTCGAAAGATTGGCCGACGGGTGCACGAAATGAAAGCTACGATCAAGTCAGCAAGGCAACACGTGCGTCGTATCCAATGTGTAAAGGATGTCTGCTGAAAATTCAATAATGAAGCGAGCGAGAAGTATCGCGGCAAACCTAATGTTCCGCGAGAAACCTCCTGGCTCATTCGATGAGCCTCTTCGTGCAATGGATAATTTGTCGACCGCTAATCGCGTATATACATTCTGCAAAGACATTTATAAGGATCCTGGAAAGATATTTATGAGCATATGAAACCACTTAAGCTAGACATTTTAATCCTAGTGCAGTTGGATGCTTTCTTTGTAGAACTTCAACAGGCCGAGTACGATGAACTGCACACCCTTATAACTCCGGATGACTTTCAAAGAGCACCTGTGCATTCGAAAACCCTTGCTGCTCCTGACTCAGATGGACAGAATACTCATTGATGGAAAAAACTAGCGGGCATCCACCGCCATCTGGCCAGAGTTTTCAACTCATCTCTGGAGGGAAAGCAGCGAATTCGGATTGGCTTGTCGAGGAGTGGACCGTTTCTATCTACAAAAACGGTTATGTGTCGATTCCTAAAAACTACAGACCAATAACATGCTTGGATACTTGTTATACGTTCTTTAAGGGTATCTTATACACACGGATACTCCCAGCAGGTGACTAAGCATTTAAACGGATATATGCTTCTTTCCTTCCTGCACTATTGCCATAATCCGTTGTGCGCAGAAATACCCGGGAGAATAACCGTGACATCTTCGGACACCAAAGTTATAAGAACACCCATTTGTTTTATTTGGATGACTCTGAACTTTTCGTCTCTCGAGAGAAATATCTTCATGTGTCGTTGGGTGGTGAAAAAGTGAATGCATGCTATTGGTATGGAATTTGGAATAAATAAAATTACCAAGGTCTATCTCAATATGAGAATTACGGGAAGGATGTACAGCTCGATGGAAGTAACCTGCACCATCTGGACGCTGAAGACGTATACTTACATGAAGGTGAAACAACGCTACTCACTAGGGCTAACCTCAGTGATGAACTCTTTCTGCAGCAAGTGTCAGCAAAATTCGACAGATATACTCATTCAAACTGTCGGAAAAGAACAAGGTTGCTGCTAAAATATGCTTGCCGTTCCGATCCTATTCTTTTCCTTTGGAGTACTGAAATGGGCTAAGGAGAAGCTGTATTGAGGATAAGACCCAAAAATTATGAATCTTTAAAGTAGTTTGCATCCCATAACGTCTGTTTGTATGTTCCCCGACGACAGAGAGGTCATAGACTCTCGAGTTTGGAGTGTCTACATGACATAATGCTGATTATGGAATATGTACAGATATAAGGAGTTGGGATTCACTTTTCTATATAACCCACTACAGGGTTTCCTTTACTTCTAGTGCATACAAAATGCCCATGACTCATGATCGATTATTATTATTAATTAACTACTTAGTTCTAATGAACGAGTGAGTCCTCATACAATTCAGCTAGCATAGCCCAGTATTTTTTCTAACCTAGTTTATTTTTATGAAAAATTAGTGTAACTGATCCGAAATCAGAACTATATACATGTATATAAATTGTTTCCTCTAAACTGAAAAATGTTTCACTTTGTAAAATGTTTTCTGTTTTGTTCAAAAGTGGAATTATTATATCAGCAAAACTATCACAAAACTGCCAGTCGAGATTAACAAAACCCGAAAATCATTTCAATTCACGAATGTTATGAGGGCGTTGAATTGAAAATGAAACTTGAGTGTCCATCATCTCTTCTGAAAAAATAGATGAATCATCATATTCTAATGGTAAATTTCCAGTATTTTTCAGTTGTCTTTCCAACTTTGCAAATCGTAGCAATATAATTTGACAAACTGAAAGAAAATAGTTGAAAATAATTCTTGAAGCTGAAAGCGGTGAATCTTTGGTCTGTCTCATTGATGGAAACTTGTCAGTAAACTGCAGTTAGATCTACTGTACTTATTATTTGACCTCCACGGAATTTCATCAACCCTTCATTCGATTGAGGTGGTGTAACTATTTTTCAATTGAGATATTGTTTTCAACATGCTCTAACTGATTCATCTTTTTTCATAACCGTTACTGAAGGAGAAATATATCTTTTTACACATTCCATTATTTTCCTCATCTCAAACTTTGATTTTATTTGGTGTCTAACCTCCTACCTAGGCGAATGGGACAGGATGAAATTGACCAGAAAGGAAGTTTACTCCTGCATAACTATTTGGAGTCCATGATGTTTGTTCTGAAAAAATAACTGAATAACTGTTAGCTATTACGTACATTGGAAGTTTTTGAGGACTCTGTTGGTTATTTCAATTCCATTTCGGTATTATTATGCCTTGATTGGTATGTTTTGCTTTGGTTTCTCCATCATATAATAAATTTACCGAAATATTTCTTTCGTTCTTTGATAATACTCATTTATGAAATGAATATATATCTATATGAGCGGAAGTCGACCCTGCGTACCGGCATGGGAATGATATGATATTAGTAGTTATCATCTGATGAATAAACGTGTCACGGGATCAATGAAAAAGATAAGAAAATGGAGTAGTTTCTTGGGGATTACCTTATTGAATTGAGTGCCAAAGGTTTCAGTTTGTTATCTTGTAGGTAGACGTAAATATGATTCGTCTATTTCACGATTATAACGTCGGAAATTGAGACTTCTCGCCCTAAAAAATGTGTAATGGTAACGTTGTTATGATGCTGTCTATCCTTTTCAATACAACAATTTTTTTGAAGTATACAGAAAAATAATGTTTACTGGAACTGCTTCCCAATATTTGGCATGATTACCATTTCTAAAATAACCTTATTTGCCACTTAGTAGTCGTCTGACTCGTCCATTTTTTCCTTATCTCTAAAAACACTACAGTTTCTTGGGATTATTGCGGTTCTCATCCATTTTTGCATAACATCCATTCCAACAATCTTGCACCCTGTATTAGTTTGTATAGGTCCTTTGTAGAATGTTTGATATATTTTTTTGAAAATGTTAACTGAGACAGGAAATTGACAAAATTGGGCAGACATGAGATGATTTATTCACGTATAATAGTCCACGAACAGAAGTTTTGTTAGATGAAGGTTTGTGATCTACAGTTATAGTAAATGATGACAATACAAATACACCTTTTTGAGAAATTAAGTTCTGAGCAATTATGTGAAACTATAATATAAAATATATGTATAATAAATGACCAGACGGCTGATTATTGATAATAATTACTAGATAATTCAAACCAAAATGTTCACCCATAAAACTGTGAAATCACGAAGGTTGTTTGACTTGAATCACTAATAAAACTCTAGATTGCCGCGCAAATGCAGCATATAAATGGAATATTAATTTTCTAGGAACCATGCAAAAACTTTCAGCATTTCGCATGAAATTGATAACCTTTATGTTAGGCAATCTACTCTACAAATGAAAGCTATGCGGGTAGCATAGCTTTCATTTGTAGAGTAGGCATGGTTTTTTCTAAATATGAACAAAGGTAATGACAATGACAACAAAGCCGTAAGATGCCAATGCAATTTTAATTTTCAAATCAAAACATGAGAATATAAATTTATTTCATAACTTAGATTTCCACATACAACCGGAAGAAATAGTGTGAAAGGGATGTGTAAAGAAGAGCTTGAATTTGTTCCCAATTCTCAGGAACATAGAATTAGGAGGCGGAAGATTTCAGGACTTCAAGATTTCAAGACAGATAATACATCAAAAATCTCTCTACCCAAAAATGGAACACAATTGAACGAGAAACTCAAGGGACTCTAGCCTTCTTGTATGTTTTTGTGAGAAGACATGAAGATGGTACGTTGGGCCACAGATTGTACAGAAAACACTCAGACAGGTACCTGGACAAAATCTCTTATCATGAGCCACAACAGAAGAGAGGGGCAATGAAAACGTTGATTGAGAGAGCACGATGTATTGATGAACCTGGGAGTCTTCCGGAGGAGGCTGGTCAAGGAAAAAACCTTCCTTCCCTGTTAAAATTGTTACAGACCGGATTGGGAGAATTTTAGAGAAACACGACGTGAAACCAATATTTAGGTCAGAAAAATTATTAGACAAAGTCTAAGGTCAGCTAAGAACCCCAGAGAAGCTTTAGCAACAACAGAGTTATACCGGATTCCTTGTAGCTGTGGGTCGGTATACATTGAAACCATGAAAAGAAGTGTAGGTACCCATCTCTCTGAACACCAGAGAATTTATCGAGAAAATGAAAAGGGGAATGAGAATTTCTATGTTTTTTACCACTTGTACTTGTAACTGATGTTACTGCAGTTTCGTCGTACAAGGACATTTTCGAATGAAAACAATAAAGTTTATTGTATTCGTTTGAAGTTGTCATGTAGTAAACGCTTTACTGATCCATACAGAGGCAGATGATATTTTAGTATCCTTCATAAGAAAGTTCTGAGTCCTGTTGCTATTTTTCAGAGGTTACAACGTAACATATTTTGTGAATAAATTGTGTAAAATATTAACAAATGATAGAGCAAGAGCCCGCGGCACCCACGCGTTCGTTGAATTATAAAAGCTGAGAATTTTTCTATGTATGTCTACAAATCATACAAAAACGAACCCTGATTACGGAGCTTGGGTTGCGGTGGCTTCGGCAGGTAACAGGTAGTAAAGATAAGTAAAATTGTATCTCAAATTCGTTATAGTACAGTATAAAGCCCAATTTTTATATTTTATTTATGATTATGTTAGAAAGTGCTACGTTCATCGCCAGACACCTAATGCAAAGGCAACTACCTCCCAGACACCCTTAAAGTACGTGGATTTGACAAAGATACGCAGCATTAGAATAATCTATCGAAGCTTATAATAACTTGCTTTCACGCAATTACCGGATGTTTCTATAATCCTGCATAATTCAGAAAAAGAAAATCAAAGCTTTATGAACTATTGAAAACATATGATTTGATTTTCTGAAAACATTTGAGGAATTTCAGAAAGCTTTATTGAAGTTCGGTGACAGCGAATCAATTGAAACTAAACAAGAACAAGAGGGTGTGTTTGATGTTATTCAGAGATTTATATGCAATGTATATAATGCTGGCAATATATTTGATGTTGCAACAAGATTTCAAATTTTATATAGATTTTTATCTAGTCTCTGATGTAAATGAAGCATTTAATCGTGAAAAATTGCGAAATTTTGATGCTAGCAGTTTACCACCTTATAAAAGTGAGCTATTTCAATAATTTTTGCGAACCAACTATATTTGTACAATTTGGAACAATGCTCACTTGAAAAAACCATTTCCATTGGAACCAGAAAATAGTGGCTGGATACTGGAAAGTGGCCGATACCATTTTAAATGGTTTGAGGATCAGTTGCCCAATTATGTCAGTGATTTCCTAAAGACTTTGTCAGGTATGTTATTATGATATGAAATTATTAGAAATAAATAATAGACTTTTCGTATTTGTTCTAACTTGATTGAATTATTTCAGAAGCAGAAAAAGAAGGCGATATTGATGATGACCAAGCCACAGAGTGCAGCAGCAGTGATGAAGATAATGTCGATATTGACGACAACGATTAGGATGATTGAATATCTGGATTTAATGATACGTGTTTGAGATATTATACATTTCTACTATGTATACTAATGACTATACACATAATTGAATATCCTTTTAATTGCATTGATTACTGTCTGAATAATTTTCTCTCCTAACAGTCAACCCAACACACGTCCAAATGAATCTCTTTGAATTTTAACTTTTTGATTTTTGCCACCTATTCTTACTTTCTCATTCTTTCAATAACCCTTAAAAAATTCAGCGAATAATATTTCTTTATGGTTTTCCCAAATCTCCATTTGATTCAGGGAAATGTATTTTAAAATGTTCAAATTTCAGTGGAACATAAAATGTTTATGAAGTTCACGAACTCCTACAACTTAATTTGTTACATTATTGGATTCCTTATTGAATGATTCATAATCATGAAAACTTGGTATCTCATTTTCAAGAATATATTTTTTCGGACCTAGTAATATCTTGCGCTCACGTCTAGAGTGACTTCAAATGTGCCTAGTTATATAAGGAAACCATCGAAACTGTTCGGCGGCAGAGAAAACATCATTATATAAATGTCAAAATGACATATATGAAGCCCAGATATTATACTATAATGAAAGTATTATTTTGAATAATTATACTTTAAGGGTGCCTGGGAGGTGGTTGCCACTGCACTAGATGTCTGGCGATGAACATGGTTCTAACGTGGTAACGTGGTAACATCCTTACAAATAAAATATATAAAAACTGAGCTCTATGCTATAACGAATTTGAGACACAATTTTACTCACCTTTATTACCTGTTACCTGCCGAAGCCACCGCGACCCAAGCTTCTTATTCAGTGTTCGTTTATACTTGAAAACATACATAGAAACATTTTCAGCTTGGACTATAAGTCATGCTTCCTCGACTTAGAATAAAAGGCCCATTAAGGTCCATTGCAGTAATATTTTCTTCATCTGGTTGGTTGTCGGTGAAAATAGAGGTCATGTAACAAAGTCTACTCTTTCAAACATATTTTTCATTCAGTATTCGAACAGCTTTCATTGAATACACTGCCTAAACATTTTTTGCGGAATGTTTTGCTAGTCGGAGTAAAATCCAATAACGACACAAAATGAAACGTAGCAATAAAATTCCGTTTAATGAAGGTTATCAGATACCATTTCCATTGTGAAATCGTTCATCGTCAGAAAATTCAATGGTATTCTTTTACAAATTGAATCTTTGTTATCATATAACATATCAAATTGAATGAAATTTCACTCTTCAATTTCAAGAAAGACACGCAGTAATGAAAATTTTCGAAGGATCAATCAATTAATGAGAGAGCTGAATTGTTTCTTGGCATTTTCTTTTTGTGATGAAGATACTGGATATATTGATTGGTCTATGATTTCCAATTACAAGAATTTCAACGTCGTTATTAAAATTTTACTCAAATTGTCCAAACTATGAAATTGATTGGGACAAAAATTTGAAAAGTACTCCACTAACAACGTATATCATGAACTTCGTTGAAGCCCAAAGGAACGAATTTCGTAGAAAGGTTCGCCTCGTTTGGACTTCCTTCTCAAAATAAATCAACGAATTTCTGCGTTAATGACTAAAAAATGAATCTTCACTCTGAAAAGAGTACAAAATGAATGATTTTTGTGGCTGCTCGGGAGTTGAGAAAATTAATCAAAACACATTACTGAAATTTTAAAAAAGTTTTGTTTTGGGTATACTAAACTTAAACGCCTCACGGTTCCATGAGTTGAAAATATTCATTCTGATATATGTGAAAATATTAAGTGGATGCCTTGGATAACCAATTCAAGGTGAACTGATTTTACAGTCATACAAAGTCTCCCAATCATTCTCTAAAGTATATAAAACTTTAGTTGGATTCATCCTCTTAATCTGTGAATCTAACGTAAATAGAAGATTTAATTCTATAGGTTTGATCTTGAAACATCGATTGTTAACGTGAATTCCAGCTTTTAATTGATTGCTTCGTATTGAAATACATAATTTCTGTTGAAAAGCCGATCACAATAAATAGGACATCCATGCAAATTCTCTTTGTGATAATAATGTATTGATTTGTTGATATATGGGATCTTTTCAAGACAAAAAATTCTACTGACTGTTCTGAACTGAACGTTATGAATGATTGGATTTTTTTGAGTGTCGCTTGAAAAATACTTTCGCTCAATAACTTCAACCAGAAAAGATTGGAATTGCCAAAATATTCTTATTTTCGTTAAAAGTGTGAAAATGAAGCAAACATACTATCGCTCTCAACATAAATATTCATAAAAAATTTCGCTGACTTGTCTCATACAAACTATGGTTTTTCGAGACTTTACTGGGATTGTCCCTCAGTTTGGATTTGTACCACTCTGGTGATCGGATTAATTTTTCAGAGGAATTTACCACAAATCATGTTATCAAACTAAAACCGCCACTTGAATAGTTTCATCTACTATACAAGCGCTCAGCATTAGCCTTTGAAACTACACTTGGAACTGAATCATCAAATACAAATCCTTGGTTTTGACCTGAGAAGTAAAAGGACATAGTTAACCCTCTTGCATATCAGATTGGTAAATGAGGCAAACACGTGATAAAAAATTTCCTACTATAAATGTTCATCAAAACCTTCTTTGTATTCGATAGTTTTGTTTTTTCCCAATAATTTCACACAATCAGAAGCATCATGCCATTATTTTTGATGTTTACTTCTCATGATAAATTATAGTATTCGAAGAGTTTTGGTTCATGTAAGATTACGAAGTATAAACCGTAGAATAACGTCGTTGCGGAAACGAATAAAATTTATGACATTTATGTATTTTTTTGAATTGAATAAAACTATGATATAGGCAGCCATTTCAATTTCATGCAAAAACTATAGCCTTCCATAAAAAACATAGTAGTGCCTTTCAAAATATATACTGAAATGTAATACAATTCAATATAATATACTTCAGCTGTAGCTGAAGTAGGTAGAGTAGATATATTTTCATGCAAGTTTAACTGAGAAATTTGATGAAAGTGTACATTTCTATCAACAATTTTTCAACTGATCTGACAGATAATGTGTTTGACAGGTAAAACTGGTACTTTTGACGCAAAATGAATCTTCTGAAAATGATTTTCTTATATCGGAACAAAATACTGCCTCCAGACGCAAAATGTATATGATATCATTTAGTAGAAAAAATAGTTTTAGTCATTTCCTGATGATGCTAACTTGATTAGCTAAACGTGAGTCGAGAGACAAATTTGTTCAAAAGGGTCACAACTGGTGACGAATTATGGGTACATGGTTATGACATCGAAACCAATCGTCCCAATAGAAGCCCAGGAGAGCCTAGACCAAAATAAGCAAGTTGAGTTCTATCAAATCTCAAGGTTTTGTTCACTGTTTTTTCCGTATACCGTGGCATAGTGCATTAGGAGTTCTTGTCACATGATCGTATGGTCAATAGGGAATATTATCTTGAAGTTATGCTCCTCTTGCGAGAAGCAAGACGTCCGGACTACGATATATTGCTGAAGGAGTAGTTAAATCTGCTCTCGAATTGAATATATGTGATCTCATTTCATTCTTATATTCAATTTATACAATAAAAAGTGCGTGAAATCCTGTAGACATTATTTGCCAGCATGGAATTGAGTGCTGTTGAATATTTCATATCTTATATTGTACTGAATGTATATCCTACCTTCTGAATTCAAATAAAAGAAAGTATGTGTGAGATATCATCGAAATTTCTTGTTGGTTTGAAAGACCTACTGATGTCATTATGTGTGGAATATATTGTTTGAGTGTCCGCTCCGGCTTATCTGGGTGGAGCGCATCCGAAAGGACCAATTTTCCATGACTCTAAATTTGACCGATGGCATGAGTTATGTTGGCTTTGAGGACTGCTGTGGTTTGTAGCTTATTTGCATACACATGCGACTTGAGAAAACCCCACAAGATAGAGTCTAACGGGATCAAATCACATAATCTTGGTAGCCAGTTCACATCACGTGAGATGACCATGCCCTTAAATCGCTCGTGCAGCATAGACGTAGCGGCGTCCTGTTGAAATCACATGCCGTTAATGTCCAGATCATCCAATATAGGCCAAAAAAAGTTTATAATTATCGACCTATAGTGCTCGCCGTTGACAGTGATGGCCTGGCCTATGTCGTTCTCAAAGGAAAATAGACCGATGACGCCGCCAGCCCAAAAACTATAACAAACAGTGACTTTTTCGGGATGCATTGGACGCTCTTTGATCTCATGTGCATCGGTACCTTCCAAAATTCGACAATTTTGTTTGTTCACGTACCTTTCCATCCAGAAATGGACCTCATCGCTAAAGACGTTTTTTCGATGAAAATTAGGGTCAGCTGCCAACTGCTCCAGAGCCCATTGAACACACGCCATTGTTGGTCGTTTACTTTCAGTTTCGGAGTCAGTTGAATTTTGCACGGGTGCAAGTCCAAGTCACAACGCAAAATTCTCCAAAGGCCGAGGGTGTTGGTCGATCATTTACTGAATCAGTGGACTCAAATTTATTCACCACATTGGGAACAGTACTCTCGATTATGACGAAGGTAAAATGGGTGAAGCGCGCGGTACGTTGCCCGAACAGAACACCCATTTTAATAAAACAATGTAATTATTTGCACGTGTTGTTGAATGCTATATCCGTCTATGGTGATTTGGCAAAACAGACTGAATAAATGACAACTAATTTGACAGATGTAGCTTCAACAAGATGGTCGTTGTCAGTTGTCAAAGTTTGGAAGTTCCTGTTATATAAACTCTATTCCGAAAAAAAAAACAACACTAATAGTTTCTTTTCAAAGAAACTATTGCGTCTTCTTCAATACCTATAATTGTAAATTGATGGTATTATCGAAGAAAAATCTGTTCAAAAAAAATCTGTCTGTTCAAAATCTGTTTTTCCGTTAATCAGCTGTCGCCCCATACGAATGACATCTCTTAAAAGTTGAGAAACTTATGCGAGCTAAGGACTAACGAGGTCTTACCTTTCAACGTGTGATTCCTAACACGGTAGCAGAATCACCCCAACTTCGAACAGATAAATTCTTTCGAGAAAAATATCTGGTCGAGGACGGAATCGAACCCAGGACCTTCCGACCGTGAGTCGTGCGCACTACCACCACGCCAATTCCAAATGATCAATAATTTATGAAAAATCTAATTTCATATGATATATTATCATGTATATAATTGAATATATAATGATGATAATAATAAAATTGTTCACATTGAAATGTTTACAATAATGGCATGTAAACTCGAGGTGTTATTTGCAAATAAACGAAGAGCACATTTAGGTCCAAATGGTTGCGCACGGGTCATTTTTTCTCGTATATTGTACAGAATGTTTCCCAAAGAAATAATTACATTTTTCTTTGTAATTGATGACTTGTTTATTCTGTGGAATTTGATAATCACTCAATTGAAATGAATGAAAACACTACTGTCTCCTTTAACTAGTGGAAATTAGACAACAGTGTTTTCATCCATTTCAGTAAAAAATACATTTTCGATGGAATATTTTTAATGACTTTTTGTATTCTCACTATTTCTAAAGTGTTCATTCAGATCAGATTTTAAGTTATATTTGATTGTATTTATGGGAGTATGATTAACATCTGAAAGAAAACTGAAATAACAGCGTATCACTTTTCTGTATATTTTTGATGGTATCTAAATAATAAAACTATTCTTGTTTTTCCGAAATTGTTCACAATGTAAAAAACTTAAAAACTTCATCTGGTGTTTGACTGATGAGAATGAAGAAATGATGAGATTATTGAGGAACGGTGAGGGTAATCCAGTTAAATTAGGAGTTCACTTTTGATTGCGAACAACTCTCGCTGCATATTTTTTCAGGTTCACTGTGTGGTGTATTTGGTTTCTTTTTCGCATTCTTTGTTTCTATTCCTTCATTTTGAGTATTAGTTCCTTTTTGAGATTCCTGTGTTTTATTGGTTTGTTGTTCTCTTTCTGTATGAGCTACTTTATCGAAAGTACCGGGAGCACTATTTTAATGTCGTTTTCTTGAGGTGAGTGAATCTATATTTTTGCGAAACTCGTCTTTCGTTGTGTCCTTTCAATTCTTCAATTCCATAGATTTCTCAATTGACTATTATCGTCTGTCCTTTTATAGTAGCATTTAGTTTTCTGTCTTTGGTTATCTTCAGGTGAGTCACTAAAATCTTCTGGTTTTTTCTGTCTTCTATCGAGAGATCCTGTGATATATAGATTTTCTTTCCAATTCTGTAGTACTTTTATCTTTTACAGTTCAATTTTGATTTCGAAGTGAAAAAATATAGTTTATATCTGCTTGTGCGTCTATATA
>WOGR01005865.1:0-13488 GCA_015342045.1 Leptinotarsa lineolata | reverse complement strand
AGTAATATACAGGGGGTTTCATTTGAAAAAATGAACTTTTGACTACTTTTATGCACAATGGAAATAATAGTAATTTTAGCACGCCCTGTATGATATGCAGTCGATTTCTTGGTGTTATTTGAATTTTTGGAGTTTGTCCAAACTATCATCAAAATATCAACTTTTCATGAATTGAGAGTACTGATGTACTTGAGTTCAATTAAGGCTATGGTTTGGACCATATTTAGCACAATTTATTTTTCATCACGAAAACAGATAGAGATAGTTATAGGACATTATTAACGAAAAAGTATTAAAATACCAGAGCAATTCCAAAAATGTATTAATATACGGGGTGTTCCATTTAAAAAAATAAAGTTGCTAGGACTTTTTGATGGAAGTGGCAACGTCGCAATGCTGAAAATATTTCAGATCGATAGAACAGGTAAGGAAATATTAGAGGTGAAATTTTCAGAAAAATCATGCTTTGCGTTTTCCAGAAACGTCTAACCTAACATCGACCGTGAGTCACGCTGTAGATTGAAAGATAACAAATATATCAGCCGATAATATCTTAGCAGTAAAATATTGACAAACAATTCTCTTGACTAAAACATATTGCCAAATAAAATCTAATATAGAAACTGCCCTAATTTCAGCGTTTAATGTATTTTTTTCGTTGATCGCCGTACATACTGTAGTTGAGTGTTGCTCGTATTGTATCATCTACATTATTTATCTGATTGTTTTGTTCGATTTGTAACATTGTTCAAGACATGCTCCTTCTTTCTGTTATTAAGCGCGTTACTGACATATTTCTATATTGTGATTTTTAGCCTTGAGATGTTCATTATCGAGACGTTTTTTTCTGAGATAAAAATAAAATGACATCAGTAAGGTAGATGTAATAAAGTATATTTGAAACTATAAATATCTGTTTAGCACCGTTCATAATTTTTCAAGTGATTTTATTATTCTTGAATTTTGGGGAATCAACCTTTTTTTGGGTATATTTCGAAGTTCATTTTGAAAGTTTTTGTGATGAAAGACCACATTTTACAGAGATGAAAGATGTGAACAATTTTTATTTTCATTAAAAAATGAAATGGTTTAATGGGAAACTAACCTGCACAAAAAATATGAAATGTTTGAAAGAAGTATTCAAATGTGCCTCTTCTCCTAATTGCACAACTTCACTAAAATGTTGATGATAAATATGTGCATAAACTCTAAAGAGCCTTTTCAGAATAGTTTTCGCAATAGACTGAAAGTTTTTTGGAAAAGGAACACCTGCAAAAAATATATTAGTGCAATAAGGTAACATTTTTTTATATTATATGCTCAAATACACAGTTTCAATTAGCATTGGGAAAATAAATCTTGCATGAATCTCGATTATCAATAAGAAAAAATATTACCTATCTTAGATGGGAATAGGGTTTCATCATCTAGCTGATCTTGTACCCAAGTCATTAAATAGTCTATATATTTAGGTGCTGAACATTTGATAGGTTTCTTCACAGTGTGTCCATCTGCCCAGTGATATTCATATTTTGGACCCGCTGACATTATAGGACAACTATCTTCTGTGCAAAATTCCGTTATTGTCCCATACAGCATGTTTATTTGGTTGAAGAAGTCAACAGCTTTAATAAAATATGTAATAGTATATGTATAAATATATTAATATAGACCATGTCAGATTAAAGGGCAATAATTAAAATTTGATTCATAGGCAGCAACTTGATATTTTTTCATATTTGAATCAATTTAGTGTAAAAATGGCGAGTTGGCAAAGTTATTGGGAATATAAATGACTTGAGGAATTTAAAAATACAGTGCTCCAGTATTATACTGCATGACTGCATGATCAGTCAATTTACACAGATATTGATGAAAAACTTACTTATAAAGATAAAATATAAAATATTAAAAAAAAAACATGAACATTTATTTTGTTTTGATGTGGTTGACTCTTGGTGTTAGAGGTTTTGGACTTACAATGTCTAAAAAGTCTTACAGATTTCAAATGTGTGAGAAAAAATTAAATAGAAAATGAATGGAATATCATAAAATATAAATAAAACTAAAAATAATAGAACCAAAAATTTTGGATGCGTTAGGTAAAAAGAAATTAACATCACTGTTGAGGAAAATAAATAATGAGTATGAAATTCAAAAATATAAGAAAGCTGAATAAAAAATTGAAAAAGAAATGTAGATGGAAGAATGCAGAAATTATAAAATCTGAAAAAATTAAAATATTTCAAACGAAGTTACTTCATGACATTTCAACTGTTACTACCACAATCGTTTTCGGGTGATAACTGTGAAGAATGAAAAATTAGCGTGAGTCGTTAAAACAAATATTCAACTCATCAGTTCCTAAGCAGAATTGATGGAAGTTACATTTTGGTACTGAAAGGTGTACCAAAGGGACACTTCTTAATTTTAAGTTGGCAAAATGTTCAAAGAACAAGGTGTATGTGGATAGATAGGTTGGATGGATATTTGTTCAATTCTTGTCAATAATCATTGAGAAGTATTTACCATAGAGTGTGAGTTGAAAAGTAATGTGGTTCGATATGTGAATATATTCATCAATCAATCAATGATATGTTCTTTTTCAAAATGAATATTCAAGTCTCCCGACTGGATAATTCTTTTCATAAGAAAAATACATTAAACTCACTGTTCACAGCTACCCATTCATTGAGATCTTCTCCTTCAGGAAGCATAACAGCTAATCGTAAGTTACCAGAGCCCAGTGTCGCAGCAGCATGTTTCATTAACTCATATTGATGGGTCCCTTCAGGTATATTCTTTTTTGGCTTGAATGTTTTTGAAGAACGGCTTCCACTATATGAGATATTTATGAAAGTTATTTCCAGAATGAAAGGTTGTTATAAATAGGTATGATAATGAAAAGTAATAAGCAGTAATACTTACAAAAGGAAGCTCATCTTAACTTATTCTAAAAAATGCACAACAGTATATTCAAACTTGAGTATTTTGTGAAATACACAATCAATTTTTGTAACAATAAAGCAATGACCTTAGAAAAAGATTTTTAGTCACCAATCATCACCCATATGTAAAAAATATTACCAATTCTACCAACACACAGTAAAAATAAAAATCCCCATAATCTTGTTTTTACCAGGTTTGATCTATATTTCGGAAACAAAAAGATCTCATAGAAATTTTTTTATAAAAAATATTGTTTTCTCCGCAGTTCGAAATATCAAACCAAAGTTAGTTTCTAGTTGATCGTTGTCGTCTCACATAAGAATTACTCCAATCTTCGCAATAAATTTCAAAGGAATTTGTCTCTTTGCACACCCCTGGTACAAATTGATCTGATTTGCCTTTTCTGTTTTTATTGAACATACTGCTATTTGACATTTAAAAATTAGATTATCTATAAATTTTGAAGTTTAGATTTGATTGTTTCTTGATTCTCTGAGTTGACTTCTAAATATTTTAGTGAATATGGCAACTAAAAGTGTAGCCACAGCTACAGTAAGGGCTGTCCAACGAAAGCTGTTACCTTCGAGGGCTGCTTTAGTTTTGGTAAGTTTAGAAATTATTAACAATACAGTCTATGATAAGATTACATAACCTCAATAATTTTACAGAAAATACTCTTTCCAGACACCTGCTGCCACTAATAGAATAAAAGACATTTTGAAGGATAAAAATCAATACGTAAGTGAAATGATCATCTGAAGAGAAGCATATTTTTATGTAAAGGTTCATTTCAGGTAGGGCTCAAAATCGGGGTTCGTCAAAGAGGATGTAATGGCTTATCTTATACCCTTGACTATGCCGAAAAGAAAGGTAATGTGTATCAGTGAACTATACATATATACAACGCCGGCGTAAAAAGTTCCACCCTCCATAACTTTTGAAAGGGACAATGTATCAAGATTGGATAAAATTCACTAGTAGTTTCTGATGAAAAAAAAAACAATATTGTGACAACTCTCACTCAGAGAACGCTCTGAACTTTTTTCAAATTGAATAAATGTCTTGTAATACTCCTTCGATAGGTCTTTCAATTGTCATTTAAAACTGGATAATTTTTGATCAGACCAGCCATTCTTGAATATTTAGCAGTTTTTGTGTGTCAACAGCATCGGCACCTGTGGTCATTAGCCTCGTGTTTTGGGTAGGCAATATTAGTAATTCCCCGAGCCACCTAGGTAGTGTCATGGCTATTCGCAATCCATCATCCCAATTCATACTAGATTTGTATTTTTATTCTTTTTTTATTTCATTTCACTCTGTGGTCATTTTCATATTTTATCTTGATTATTTTGTTTTATTCGTTTTATTGCTTATATCTAATTGATATTTTAGCTATTACTTCTGTTCTTTCATAGATTTCGAATCATACTAGACAATGGAAGTCGGAACTAGTAAAATTCAACATTACAAGGAGATGCACTTAATTCATTAATAACATTACTTCTGTTGGAAGTTTCCCAGATTTTTTGTATAAAGATGAAGAAGTAAAAAGCCAAAACCTTTCCCAAAATCTTATCTGTTCTAATCTAATCTAATCTCTCTTAAACATTATTCTAATGGCTGGGACTGAATCAAATAAGCATATGGACATGAGTAGATTCAACTCATCCCTGACATTAGGTTGTAATGTTCTGAATGACTTGAAGGCTTCATCTTGTAATGTTTTCCAAATTGGTGCTGAAAAGGCAATTAGACAAGTGTCTTATTCCAAAACATTGATGCTTGCTATTGAGGATTACAAGTGTCTTATTCCGAAACATCGATGTCCGCTATTGAGGATTACAGTGAAAGTGAAATTTGATTTCTTTCATATATTATTTTGTATAGAAAAATGGTTAAGGCTTTTGGCCGAGGTTTCAGTGTCACTATTTTACGAGTTTGAAGGCCGTCAATTTTTGAATGCCTTCAAAACCTGAAAAATAGTGACACTATATTGTGTAGCGTTCCTGTGAATGATATCCGATTCAATTCCATGACGAATATTTAGAGTACAAACTGAGGAGGAATAAGTGTTTTTTGTATAATTCAATGTTGATATAAAAGTAGTTGTTCCAAAAGTATTTTCTCTTTCATTCAAATCAATGTTTATAAGAAAGTAGATGTTTAGAGATGACTATCTTCCAGTTTGTGTCTGAAAGTTACTTCTATGCATGATCTACATACCTTTGTAAAGAGTTCCTTTCGAAATTCTTTGCTTTCTTCCCTCCTTTGTCAGTTTTCCACATTTTTCCAAAGTTGGAGGAGTACAAAGCCAAAACCTTTCCAAATTATCGAAATTCCATATAAAGTCTATTAAATTTGGTTCTACTCTACAAGGAACGCGACCAAAACATAATGATAACGGTTTCCTTATAGGACATTTTGATAATTATTGTAGGGTCTGCAAACGTCATTTTTGACATAAAAACTTGAATATGTCAAAAACGGTTAGACTTAGATATACACAAAAAGTATTTTCTGATGTAGAATCCAAAAATGCAATAATATATAGGTTGTTTCATTTAAAATAACGATGTTGACACCTACATCCGGTATAACCGGAAATGCCGTCATCTCAAAGATATTTTAGCGGAGTTCCGCCCATCAACTTTAGTTTATTGTCAAATTTTCAGATTTTGTCTAATTATAGTTTTTCCAGAATCGATTGATGCACTTTCTGGAGATTTACGTTGTATTAGGACATGTACTTTTACATATAGACGTAAAGTATCAAGTACTTAGTATAGGTAACCACATTCTCATGTTATTCAGAGATGCTATAAAAGCATTCATTTGTGAAAAATTCCTTCAAATGTATTTCAGATGTGTTACTTCTATCATTTTTTTAAGATTAGAGATGTAAGAATTGAAAAATTTTATACCTATTTAAAACACACTTATCTTATATAGTGATGTGTTATATCTAGAAAGCCTAAGGTAATTGCCATATCTGGTACAGTAATTATGATTTTTGTTGTTTTTATTGAAAAGTTTTGAATGAGTTCTCATGAAAAAGGCGTACTTTAAATATACAGAGGAATGTTGAAACTTTGTGTTCACGAAAATATTCTCTACACGAGTTTCTCGGGCGGTGACCGAATATTAGTCTGATTATTTTTCATTGTGTGATGAATAGTCGCTTGGCATAATGTATATTGCCCAACAAAACAATATGAGTTTGTGAAGATAATTTATACATATTGAAAAGTTGTGATGTATTGAATATACTTTGAGTTGAATAATGGCATAATTCATCTTTGTTTCCCACCTCATATTAGAGTCAACATATGATCCTAAAAATTTGTCATTTTTAGAGGGTTCAATTATGTTGCTATGTAAGCTATTCAATAGACCTTAACTGTCTCGAATTATAAATATATCATTTTCCCAGCATCTACAATTAAACAACACTTGTTGAATGAACAAGCAGAAAGCTACTTTTATAACCAGCTATTTTTAAATTCCGATCTGATTAGTGTATCTTGGATCATATGGAACAAAAATAAACAAAATGATCAATGACTTTATTCCGTTTTGGAAGATGGAGAATTTACATGCACATATTACCAATCAAGTTGACATCACCAGGAAGTGATGTGAATTGTGTTGAGAAAAGGGTTGAGTATATGTAATAAATGATTCTACATCTGTATTTCATCTGTTTATTTCAATGCGAAGACAGCTATATGATTTGTTGGCTAAGAATATTAATTGCAAAACATTGTTTAGCTGAATCCATTCCAGTTCATTATATTTTTTAAGCACATTGTCTTCAGTTTGAATGTGATGGACAATATTTCTTGTTGAATGTTACACATTTCAACTTCCATTGTCTAAAAATGTTAAAAGATTTGAAACTTAGAAGATAAATCAGTGAAGAAAAATAAGAATACTAGAATTTAAGTATACCTATGGCATTAAGCAGTAACCAAATAACAACTTTTGGATGTGATATTTCATTGAAATGTCACATCGAGAAGTATTAACAAACATTTACATTTTTCAGATAAAATGGATGAAGAAGTTGTTCAAGATGGAGTAAGAGTTTTCATCGATAAAAAGGCTCAATTAACATTATTAGGAACAGAAATGGATTATGTTGAGAACAAGCTCAGTTCTGAATTCGTATTTAATAATCCCAATATAAAAGGAACTTGTGGATGTGGAGAATCTTTCAGTGTATGAAGAAATTGAATAGTTTTGAATTAAATTGTATCATGATGATTCCAAAAGTTGTATCTGCAGTTTCAATAAGAGTAATTAATATATAAGAATACTTTTTGGAGATTTATCATCTTTTAGAACTCTCATGATGGAATAACTATTATTTATTTTGATTTTAAAAGACATGTACAAAGTATATTACAAAAATATATAGTTATACTAGTGATTATTTTCAGCCATTAACTACACTAACCTAAAATATAATCTAAAGAAGTTTTGGTTGCATTTTAAGAGCAGTCATGTCAAGAATTTTAGCATTTTCCACCTGCGGATTTGGCAGATTTTGCCATTGGTTTTTTGCCTTGTCAGGAAAGTTCCCTCTATAATCTGAAAAGAAAAGAGAATGAAATCAATGAAGATTAGTGATTTTTTTCAGAAAGAACAATCAACTAGTTTTAACAAATTATTTGCATTGAATACATAACATGTATGAAAAATATTTCTGCTTCATAGTTTGCTACAATCATCTTTAACTGTTCCAAGCAACTATTTATTTCAACATGAATGTAAATATTAAGTGATTAACTCATTGAATCACCTTGAGAATATAATGGAAGCGTAGGGCAACACCGCTATCTCGTCAATACCATGAAAGTGCCGTAGGTGGTAATAAAGCACTCTTAGGGCCGCGTTATGTCGATATATATAGGCTGAGACCACATTGTTGGACATGCTGGCAGCAAGTACATAGGGTCTCCGGCGCCTCATGGCAGGCCCTGCACCTTGTGTTCTATAGCTATCACGCGATTGCGCTAGACTAAGGCAGGTCATGATGAACCCCTCAGTTTCCGACCCGAGGAAAGCGAAAGTCAAGCGCTTTGATAAGCAAAGGTCTTCAATATTGTTAAAGAAGACCCCATGCATTGCTTTAACCTCGTGTTGCTGCAGGAGTTATGACCTCTGCAGCTTTTATACGGGCCTTTTTGCTGAATGATAGAGTTGTGATCACATCGTTCAGTGTCAGAAACTAAATCGAGTTCACCAGCTGCTCGGGCAGCTATCCTAAAGAAATGTCCCAATTCCTGCTCTCATGGTCGCGGACCATGCAAAGAAGGGGATACAAACTCCAAAAAAAACTCCTATGGAGCCTTATTCCTCGGATCCATTTTACTACTCCAAACGAGTAGTTAGATTGGAACGGCAATCATATTCGGAACAGCGACTTTGTTCTTTTCCGACAGTTCCGATATCTCGGAGTTTGTGCTAATACTTGCCGTGGAGAGAGTTGTTCACTGCTGCTCACGGCTGCTCTCCGTCCAGCATGAGTTGAAAACTCTTGGACAGATGGCGGTGGCTGCTTGGTAGTTTTCTCCATCAAAAGGTATTAAGACCGTCTGGAGCTGTAAAGTTCTTAGAACTCACATGGGCTCTTCGAACGTCATTCGGGTTGCGCAATTCAATGAGCTCAAGCTGTTGAAGCTCTCTGCTGAAACCTTCGAACAACGCTAGGGCTGGAGTGTCTGAGTTGAGTGGTTGGGGGTGTTCATAGATGTCCTCCCAGAAAGATTCCACCTGATCAGCAAATTATTTACAACACGCGGCGGCTCTTGGAATAAGCGAGGTTTCTCGCGGAACCCGAGCTTTTCCGAGATACATCTCGCTAGCCTCATTTGTGGATTTTCAGCAGCCACTAGCATTCGTATCTTATCAAGGCAGTGCTGTTTTGTGGCCATCAACATGCCTCGACTCAAAGTGCGATGGATACGTCATAATTTGACGGCTATTGCCGCACTGCGGAAGTGAAAGGCCTGTTGGCCGGCCTGTAATCCATCACATATTGAATAAGAGACGCCGATCCCTTGAATAAAATATAAGGTTATAAAGTTTTAATTTTCATCATTTAGGACATCGTAGTTCTAATTTCATCAAGGTTGACGAATTAGATCACTTAATTGTGGACACGGAGTTTTAATTTTCAATTATATGACGCATCAATTTGAATCTTTTTAGGATATGCCCTCTACAACCAACGTGATCAATTTTCTGTAGAGATTGGAGGTTCTTCAAGATTAACTTTCTTTAGATGCATCCATACTTCTTGCAGGTGACCGCAATATAAACTTTTCTGACAAAAAATATACGAATACTAAATCATTACTATACCTTGAGTATTGAGAATTTCACACTCCTCTACCACAATCATTGATTATTTATGTACAAATATTAATGCAGTCAAATGTTTGATTGTTATGCTTATGCTAAAAGCGAATATTAATTAGGGAATATGTGTCTTGTCTGTTCATGTAAAGTTCTGAGACTTCTATAATGTCGTTCACAAATTGACTTATTTCCATCCGATTGCAAATACTCACCTTCAGATTGAATAAGATTATACTTTTTCATGTACTGAACACTAGCTAATGAAAATTCTGGACGAGCAGTCATAATTCCAGGTTGTTTATCATCTTCTGCAGATTTCCCTTGTTTGTGTGATAATCTAGCAAGTTGATCATCTGGTAAATATTTCATTAGTAATTGTTTGATAGCAAAACTGATTTCAGTAGGATTGTAGTTTTTTTCATCTTGTTCTGAACTGAAAAACAAATTTATCAGCTTCAACTCTTGTATTTCATTAATGAAATTTACCTAGTAGAACTCTCAAAGTCATCCATAGGTCCTATAGTGACACCAATATTTTTTAAGTGCTTAAGGGTCGCCTCTCTAACTCTATGAATAGTTCTATTATTTTTAACTGCATTCCTATCACTTTTCATTTCTTGTTTGTAAACTAAGTCATCTCTTGTTTCAATCTGAGCTTTTTTTAAAATGTTATTCACTTGACCCTATTAAACAAACGATTAGGAATCGAAAAAAAATCTGATAACAATTTACCATTAGGTTGTTGTAAAACGTGGCACTTATTTCTGAAGCAGATACCTCATCGCTGAAAAAAAAATAGTTTGAATACAGGTAATTTTTCACAAACATAAATAATTATTCTCTGTAGGCAGTTATCCAAATCCATTGAATAGAATTATTTGAAAATGTATACTGGACTATACTTGTATGACGGATCTGATTCAACCAACAGAAAAATCATGTCGATAAGTAATCCCTACAATTTCAGAATATTTAGAGAAAATTGATGTGCGATATTCAGCTTTAAACAGAGCTGTCACTAATTTCATCTAACTACAAAAAAAACCATATCCTACTAGGTTAAAAACGCAAACTTTGAAGTATAGAAGAGACAGAATCACAACCGATTGAAGCAATTTATTAAAAATCCTACTTGATATTATGATATTCCCTATATTTTTAATTTTATTTCTCCTGCAACTCTAGATATTCCTCAACAGTGATTCCATATGATAGAGCAGTGAAGGATATAGTGGTCATTAGCAAAGAAACATAGTCATTATCAAATTTATCAGTTTCTTTTATACCCTGAAACATTTGTTGAAAGTGACTTAAGTTGCGCACAAATTGAGTTGATTAATACAATCATAAGGAACGAAGCCACGCCCACTATGAATGGAATGAAACCGAAACCATATCCCAATAATTTAGTATCTATTGTATCATCGCAACGCAGTCAAGAATCTATTTATCTAAACCATAAATGTTCCTTAAACAAATTTAATTCTTTGGTAGTATAAAGGTATATTACTATACTATGCCAGTATCCAGTCGATAATTCAATATGGTGTATTATTTGAAAACTTTGAAGTCCGCCAACAGTTCCATATAAATGAAATTTTAAATAATAACTCTTTCATATACTATATTGTGGAGCCCTCCTATGAATGATATCTGATTCAATTCCATTATGAATTATTGGAGTACAAACTGAAAAGAAAAAAAGTTATTTTTTTGTATAATTAATATTGTATATAAGTATTTTTTCGCACGTTAAACAAAAAAACAGATTTTAACAGATTTCAACTGGTAATTATTTTGATGTTTCAGAAAAATGTTTAAGGATATGAGTTTAAACAATCCATGATCCTCAGAGAACTTTTTATCTCAATTGAATAAGACAACATTCCAATATAAATTCAATATTTTCTATTGCCAGAGTTTTCATAATTCATAAAAATAAATATGCAGTGGTCTCATAACACAGACTGAACTTTCAGCAACATCTGTCCATGGAAATGGAACACACTCCAGAATAATCATTACTGGAGATTTGATACTTCATGTACATGTATATTAACAATTATAATGCGTTGAAAGTTTTTCAATCAGAATTGAGGTTGAGCAGGTTTAACTGTTGATGTATTTTAATAATCAATAATAATGATGCATATGACTAACATACTCACTCAGAACTATCATAGTCATTCATATTTATATTTATACTAGGCTCAGGGCTAGGGCAAGACTCTTGTACTACAACAGGTTCCCCCAGGTGCAGAGATTGATATATATTTTTATCATTTTTTTCTATTTCTCTATTACTAGTTACATTATCAGATTCTGTAATTTCCTGTATTTTAGGTTCACAATTGATAAAATTTTGCTTTTGTTGGGGTCTTATTGCCACTTCAAAACTGGTCATCAAATCAATAGAAAATTTAGACATTCCTCGTTTCCTGGGACTGCAGTAGTTTTCTTGTTTAAAAGGTTCATTTTGTGTACTGGTTACACATTTTTCCCCAATATAGTCAACCCTTTGGAGAACATCTTCAATTGGTCTCTTTTGGTTTTGATCCCTATTTAAGAGCAAAGCAACTTGACTCTGTAAAACCAGGAGCTGTTCATTTTGTTGAGCAATGATTTTTAATAAGTCTTTAGTGCTGGGTTCAGAGTCATTACTGACTTTTGAAACAGAAGTTGTCTGTAGAGGTTCACATGAATCATCAGTTTGTCTTAGAGTATCATACCCTCGATCTTTCCGCTGATTTGTGGAATTATATTCATTGGTGAAGTTGATATTTTTCATTTCTTGATTTTGATATTCAGGTATCTCTTCGATAGCTTTTCTAGTTCTATCGTTCTCTGTTAACCGGTAGCGGTCACTAAATTGGTTTTTACACATTTTCTCGTGATAATTCATATTATCAACATTAGTCAATTTTTTATCTTGTACTTGAAAGTTTGTAGTATTCTTCAAAATTTCAGTCTCCTCCAATATATTTGAACATTTATTTCGTTTATAGTTGAAAATATCTGTTACAGAATCATTAGGACAATACTTTTCCTTTGTTGACTGTTTCTGTAGTTTTAAAAAGTCTTTGTATGTTTTAGGTAATTCGTTTTCTTTATTCTTGTCAGAGTCCACACTTCCATCAACTGTTTCATTACAATCATGACAAAATTTTTGTTGTTTATCTTGTGTTTCCCTCTCCACTATTTCGTCTTTTTGTTTTGGAAAAGGTGGCAATTCAATGATACTCAAGTCGAGTTGTCTGCTAGGTATGTTTGCCATATAAATTTGTTCGAAAGCATTAGGAGTGCCGACACACAATTTTTGTTGTCCGTTTTTTACAGAATCTATAGAAAATTGATTTTGTTGGTTCTGAAGCTCTTTCTTTGACACAAATGGTTCATAAGAAAGGGATGGTCTTTGCTGCAATGGTGGGCTTTCGAATCTGACTTGTTTTTTCAAAAATTGTGAAGAGTCTTGAGAACCCTTCAATTCTTGAGTTCGACCAATAAAAAATGGTCCTTTGCGAGGAAAGCTGAAATTATCTGTTGCAGATGTCAATATGTTAGTTCCTTGTGATGAATTCTGTTGACTATTTTTCCATGCATTGTATGTATTAAAATCCTTAGACGAAGCACTGGGAGCGCAGAACATCGAAACTTCAGGAACTGTGGGTCCTATTAAGCACTAAAAAAAGCAAAATTATTTAACATATAAAAAAATTACAGATTCCACCTTTTCAATATTTGTTGGTGTAGGGGCTTTTCTAGGCACGTCATAAAAAGAATCCATTTGTTATGAAATATCTCCTAGTGACTGTTGAAATAAAATAAATAATGTTTTTTGATTTCTCAAACTTTTCAAAATTGTCAAGTGACAAACAGTTAAATTAGTTGAAAATGCAATGTTGCGAAATTTCGCACCAATGTCACTGGTCACGAGATTCTCACGATAGTTGAAACTAGGCTCCCGTGTTTTGAAAGGGAAAAATTATCAATTCCACTTTCTTGAATTGATATCCATGTGTTTGGAAGTGTCTTTCAAGTTGTACCACCAAGCAGAGCAAATGAATATTGCAAGTGAGATCTTGCCAAAACGTCGTGATATTGTCAAAGACGAACGGATGTACACCTGGGATGACATTTCAGCATGTGATACCATATGTGGAGGACTATGCCAGAACA
>WOGR01005864.1:396-13488 GCA_015342045.1 Leptinotarsa lineolata | reverse complement strand
AATGCTTGACGATAACTAGTTACAGTAGTATCTTGCCAGATCTTAGATACTGTGTGACCAGCATTCACCCACGTTTCGTCCAGATAATAAATCTTTTCGTGAGCAGAACGCATTTCTCTAATAGAGTGAAGATATCCAAGATATAAAAAAAGTCATCAATAACACAGATTAAAGAAATGTAGCACAAAAATCAACAGTTTATCAAGACTTTATTAAAAGTATCACAAAATAACCATTACTATCCCGCATCTGAAAACAGATACCCCAAAGACATAAACAATTGTCAACAAAAAAAAAACGGAAACAACAAACAATATAATATTTCTACTTATAAATTAAGTAACTATATAGGAACCCCACATTTCTGCCTGTCACATTCAACGTAACCCAGGAATAAGGATAAGTAATAGGTGAAAGTAGTACTTTCCTAAATAATACCCGTCGCACCCAATTGAAATAAAAAGCGCTACAGATCATGGTCTAGTACAGAAAACCTAAAAAGGTAGTCTAAAAGAGCACTTGTCGTTAGAAAATTCAACATTCATTGATAAAAATCGCCATCTAGGACCAGTTGAAGCGAAAAATATTATTTCAGCTTCTGGCTCATTCATCAAATATCCGTATACTTTTTGGAACTGTACAGACTGCTAATGCCCATGGACCAAATAATAGGGTGGTCTGTTTCGATGGTAACATTTGGCGAGCCATCGTAAGTGTTGGATGTGCTGACCATACCTCCAAATTCCATTTTACTATTATCTGAAAACAATACAAAAATTCCCAACGACTGACTCGACTTGTACCAGTGTAACACATAGCTTAGAAACAGCGTTCTTACAGAAAAAAATTTCTTCAAAAATGCTGAAAAAGATCGAGTTTGTGTCAACAAAAAGTATTATTACAGGTCTACCTCAAGTACTCTTTTGAGATTCAAGTGTTTCTTGAATTCTAAGTATCGAAAGCCTTGCTCCGACCTAATAAAATAAGTGATGAATTCATTTGACAAAATCAAATAATGCTGTTCCGATAATTTTCCTTCAACGAAACCATGCTAAAAATTATCAAACAAATTATTTGCATCGATTGAAAAAATTTATAATTTGAACTAATATGATAACTTGGCGAAAGATATTAGTAAACTGAATGGTTCGACAATTAGTTAATCCACCATTTTTGTAAAGGGGTATCACAACAACCAACCTCATCTCATTCATATTTAACATTAAAAAAGAGCTTTCAAAAATGGGCTATCAAAAAAGACCTGTCAAGAAAGGGTTATCCAAAAAAAGGTGTCAAAAAAAGATGGCAAAAAAAGTGATCAAAAAAAGATCTATCAAAAAGGGATATCAGAAAGGACTATCAAAAAGGGGGTTATCAAAAAAGGAGCTATCAAAAAGATAAGAAGTTGAAAAAATATTGTGAAAATAGCTACCAAAAAAGGGCTATCCAAAAAGGTATAAAAAGCTAGGAAAAAAGCTATCAGAAAAAGAGCTATCAAAAAGGGGCTGTCAAAAAAAGGGTATTAAAAAGGGATTGAAAAGGATTTTTAATAAGATATGAAAAGAAGATCAAAAAAAGATACGAAAAAAAAAATATTAAAAAGAACTATAAAAAAGGCCATCAAAAAAGGACTATCAAAAAGCTATTAAAACTATCTATTGAGAAGAAAAGAAATGTGAAAAGACGTATTGAAAATGTAAAGTAGATCAAAATAAGGTATGAAAAAAGCTAGCAGAAAGAGCTATCAGAAATAGCTATCAAAAAGGGCTATAAAAAAGCTAAAAATGCAATGAAAACGCCATCAGTAAAAAAGCTATAAAAAGTACGTATAAAAGACATTGGAGAAGGTATGAAAAAATCTATTGAAAAGGCATTTAAGAAAGGGTTGTCAAAAAGAGCTCTCAAAAAGAGCTATTACAATGGGCTATCAAAAGGGAGCTACCAAAAAAGAGGCTTCAAAAAAGTTATCAGAAAAAGAGCTATCAAAAAGGGTTCAACATCAAAAAGGGATCAACACAATCACCAGAAATTCAATGCTCTTAGTGTCTTCAGAAGATGAAGAAGACACCGACATAGTTGGTAAAATGTGCGTCGAGAGAAATATTGCATTTCTGGTGATTGGGAAAACTGTATTTTTTAAATTTATTCTACGCCAGAAATTCAAGTTTTACTTTTATCAAAATGAGCTAATAGAAAGTTATGAAAAAAGGACTATCAAAAAAGGAGATTTTAAAAAAGGAGATATCAAAAAAGGGTTATCAGAAAGGGGGCTTTCAAAAAAGCTCCAACACAAGTACTTTTCCCAATCACCAAAAATGCAATACTTTTTCAAAGTGATTGATAAAATGCGAGTTTTGAATTTATTCTATGCCAGAGATTTCAGTTTCACCTTCTATCAAAAAAGAGCTATTAAAATTTTTTTTAAAAAGGTATAAAAAAAGCTATTAAAAAAAGCTCTGAAAAAAAAGCTATCAAAAAAACTATAGAAAAAGAGGTGATAAATTTCACAGGTACTTTACGTTTTGGTCGCCAAAACGTCTTGTAGCCTCTGTCTCCAGAATTGACTCTGATTTGAAAAGTTCACACCAAAAAAGTCAATAACCTATATCCAGTTACTTACTTTTCTAGGACTATTTAGTACTTACACATTTTTTGTGCTTACCTAAGTTCCACTGTAACCCCGTAGTAGTCACAATACAAGGAATTCCTATAGGTATGAGAGAACACCATTCTCTATTCCTTCGCAAACTCAAAGGGATACTTATTTCGTGGTTTCCTTCACACAAGAGCCACGTCAGAGACGTGGAAGCTAGCTGGAAAAGTTTAACATTTTCTAAAATATTTCGACTCTTGTATAAAGCGTTGATATTAGCTATTATTTGATCAAAACGTCCACAGGTGTCTGCAATTACATACACAGTATCCACCTGAAATCGATTGATAACATAAAGATCAGTTTTGAAACGCCCAACATTCATTTCTTACGTTAGCATTCTGTCTTGTGCAGTATTTCTTCATCTCTCTCAGTGCTTTCACATAGTCAGTCTCATCCTGGTCGGGTGTCATGATAATCTCTGTCGAAGTACCTCGAAACTTGTCCAGAACATCTTTGGGAACAGAGTCCATATCGCCAGTGATCAAATCTGGCAGAGGAACTTTATCTGTGTTAAGTTTATGGGACTCCAGCCATTGAATCCATTTTTCGGTACCTCCGTCCACTGTAATCTTCACTCTAGCTGAAGAAATGGTTATGTCAACTAGTTATAAAACTTGGAAGAATTTGATGTTGATATTTTATTTGGTCGAGTTTGAATAGGTGTAAGCCACAATAAACCCTTGTGGGTTGCGGTGGAGGGTCGAATAGACCCACTCACTACTGACCTAATCTAACCTAACCACTGTAATCTTCACTCTAGCTGAAAGAATGGTTGTCAACTAGTCATAAAACGTGGAAGAATTTGATGTTGATATCTCAGAAGTGAGATAAAACGATTTAGCAACACGCCTACCAAAGACAATTTGACGATTTCAATTCAAAGACCTTTAGAAAACGTTGAGGAAATTTTCAAGTTTTACTCGTATTTGACTTATCACAAAACAACCCTCTTCTTTCCCGATTTACTTGCCTACACAAACAGCTGATGACTCTTTCGAGGAAAGATACATATAAAAAATCAATATTTCAAAGCAAAGTTGACTGTGAGCACTTTTGCGTATTGGCTGAGTATAAATATAAATCTATTTATCTATCTTTACTGAAGTTTGTGCAGTGACAAGGAAAATGATATAATCTGCATATACAACTACCTACTGGAAATTTTATGAGTCTGCAAGATGTTCAAGAAATCATCAGCATATATTATGGAGCTCAAGGGCCCAGATAGAATCCTTGAGGATCTCCCTGTCTGATTTCCAAGGTACGACTGTACCACCTGCACTATTACTTTCTGTGTACTTTCCTGTAAGATTTCATCAAATCCAAAGCTATTCTGCAAACTCTATAGCATTATAATCAATGTATGAGTAATTTGCAACTTACACAATCTGAAGCTCCAGGAAAATCGAATCAACTGCAGCTTGTGCTCAAAAGCAATTATAACATGTTTTTTAAATTCATACAGAGCTGTTTCTGCACTTTTATCTTTTATAGATCGATGCTGATGAGATTAGAGAAGTTCTTTAGTAGAATAATTGATTTTTAATAAGAGTTGAAATGGCATAGGATAGAATTACCTTGATTCCACAGGCGCAAAACAAACTCAGCATCAAAGTTAAAGTTGATCGGACTATTGAGAATGAGAATACCATAGCTTTCCCCTTTGATTTCATCCATCAGTTCTTTGAATGGTGACCAAGTTTTTGATTTCGGAATACTGCTCATGACCTGAAATCACACCAGAAAATGTTATTACTTTTGAATCTACCACACGTTTCTGAAAATATTATAACATATAAACTTCCAATTTCAGATTTAATTCAATTTTTAGAACTACACTAGATTAAACTAACCATATAAAAAGTTAGGTTAACTGTAGAGCGCTGCCTTGAGAGAATTGATTTTAAAGAATGTTTAAGTTGAAAATGATACATCGCAATGGTCTAATTATTAACCCGTTCAAACTTTATTGTCAACATTCTTCAAACTTTGCACAATAAGCAATTAAAATGAAGCAACTGCAGTACCACTAATACCAGTGTCTGTAAATATTAGAATAAACTAAGAGGCATGAAACCAATAAAGTAATAAACGATAAACTATCATTGCTTAACAATCTGTCTAAATTTATTGTAGAATAAATTTTGATTATTTTCAAGGCCACAACTGTCGTCAATTTTAATTTGAATTTCGCAGAAAATATGTAATTGGAATTCAATTCAGCATGAAAATATGCGCGGTTGTTCTGCTGTCGTTTCGTCCGATATTGGACATGATATATAATATTCCTCTCTGTTTGATTTATCAAACATTCATAAGCGAAATTTCGAGCACTGAGTTAATTTTTTAGCAAAAACCTGAAAGTTATCTTAAAGTACTTGTTAAGGAATGCCAAATGATTTTGTTTTTCGTTTTTCTTTTCAAAGCTTCACATTCCAAGTATTTTTTGTCAGCATTATTTCCTGAGAATATAATAATAATAATGATGATATACATTACATTACATACATTTAATATATTATTTTCTTATAAAATATAAGTTGTCATCCACGTTTGCATCCTACATATCAATTGAATACTTGAAAATTACCGCTCAAAAAATAATTTTCTAAAGCCAGCTGTCTCATCTTGAGCAGGAGAACTTATTGACAGTTGATTGAGGGCGAATTCTTTTATTCAAGTTGAACTTGAAATTTTATGGGTTGCTTCAATCAATAGTAGCGCGTCAACTATTCGAATGTATCAGTCAGTGGATTAATCAATGAATTTCGGAAATACATGTAATACAATATTTGATGAAAATTCATAAGGTACTCAAGGAACACTTCGTTGTGAGATTTTCACTAAACAGTTCTACAAAAACGCAACACGCAACACGTACAGACACGTCTGAAGAAGCGAAACACATGTCGCGTTTTTGTGAAACTTTTCAGTGAAAATCTCACATTGAAGTGTCTCTTGAATAATTTAAGGAATATATCATTGAACTGTATATACAGTTCAGTGGAATATATCAACAACAGATGACAGTTGACACAAATGACAAATATACAGAGTAGCCAATGTAAAAACAGTTCAATAAATTGATAGATGTAGCCGTTACTACGTGGTAAGAGATCATCATGAAAAATGAGAAATGAAAATTTCCTGTTTTTTACCACTTTTATTTGTAACTAAAGTTACTGCAGTTTCGTCCTATAAGGACATTTTCAAACCCAAACACTACTTGTATCTATCAATTTTCAAAGGTTAAAGCCGCTGACAGAAGTAAGCGATTCAAAAAGCAATACTACACTGTATTTAGTACATATCTTTCTGCTTTTTGTCCTAGACACAATCAGCTCGTCCGCCGTAAGTGAATGGCTGTTCCTAGACGCCACTGGCAACACTGATGTTGCTGTGGTGTCATGGTGAAAGCTTTTTTAACGCTTGGCAAAGAATCCTGAGTAGAAATATAAGTGTTTTTTTTGTTCAATTTTCATCCATTTTGACCGACTTCGGTATAATTTCAACCACTTACCCATTTCCAACAAGGTAATGTAAATGACGTCCAAACTGGGAATCAAAATATCATCCAACTAGGTTATGTAAACAACTTTATGAAAGTCGGGCTTTTCAGGTCGAGAAGAGACTTTAATGAACAAAAAATGCCGGCGCCAGTGCGGCCTAAGGGGTCCAGCAGCGGAAGCAGGAGCGTTGCGGTGACCCCCATGTCCGAGAGGCAACAAATGGCGTTACTGATGCAGATGACTTCTTCCAGTGGCATCAACGAAGCAGGTTCGAGGAGCCCCAGTTCGAGCACTTCGCGGTCCAGAGAGCGCAACGAAAGAGGTGAAACTCCATTGCATTTAGCAGCTATTAAGGGGGATGTAGAGCAAGTCTGTAAATTGTTAGCACATCGTGCCGATCCGAATGCTGCTGATTTTGCTGGTAATTCTATTGACTAATATTCCATTAACTGTGGGTAACTAGGTCCACAATGACTGTTTTGGGGGTGAAATATAATAAATTATTGACCGTGTCAGCTGACAGATCTTCCGATTTTGATGTTAGCACCAGTAAACTGCTGCTATTCAGAAACTAAGTGCACTCACCATTTCATGTGTAACATCAGGGATTTTAAAACGCTAGTCCTTTCTTCAAGGTTGGACCCCTTTGCACGAAGCTTGCAACCATGGTTGGTACGAGGTAGCCATGAGATTGGTCCAGTCAGGTGCCAATGTGAATGCTAGAGGACTAGATAACGATTCACCCCTTCATGATGCCGCCATAAACGGTCACCTCAGGCTAGTTAAGCTTCTAGTTGAACGTGGTGCTGACATCCACGCTAAAAACTCCAAAGGAAAAACTCCCCTGGACGTAGCCCCGCCGAGTGTCAAGCCTTATCTTCTCAACACCAATTTGCCTCTGCCAGGTGAGTACTGTGACAGTTTTTGCTCTCCTGAAATGTTAATGCTTTTCAATGAAATTCAGGTAAAAGAAAATCTTTACAAAAATGAATGACCTTGAACCCTGCTTCTAGGGTAGAGGATTGACAGTGAAGGTAGCACTTTGATGTTGAGTGGTCAAGTTCCTGTGGCCTATATTCTGTGTTTGAGATGTTTAATGTCATTTCAGGAATAATTCAAATTATTTGTGACTCATCAGATTTATAATTTGATTGCAGGTGAGGAATTATTATGATGTCATCTCGGTAAGTTGTTAGACCAACAATTTCAACCAAACTAGCTCAATTTTACTATGTTCAAGGTCACTGTCACTAACCACTCAAAATTTTTAGGTTGACAGTACCCTCAAGATTCACAAAAAGTTCATGGTTTCTGTTCCGTGCTGAGTGTTCTTTATGTTCCGTGCTTAGTGTTCTTTCTGTTCCGTGCTGAGTGCTCCTTTTGTTCCGTGCTTAGTATTCTTCTCTCTTTTTTTATGGTCTTTGCTCCATTACGGCGCAGTATACCAGCTTAGTGTTTTTTCTGTAAGGTATTCTGTGGGCCTAATCTCACGTTCACCGCTCCATGAACCAACTAATTTATACAGCATGACAATATAAATGACCTTTTTCATATAAAAAACTGCTATTATAAAAGCCGTACATGAATTTATGAACTTCTCAGTTAGCGGCCGCTTTTCTGAAAATGAAAATTTATCCTGTGTATTTTTTGTGCGGCATTTAGTTAGAAAAAATCATAATACTAAGAACTTTCAGCAAGTTATGCCCCAACTTAGGTTATTATTTTCGCTTTTCTAATTTATACAGCATGACAATAAAAATGACGTTTTCGATATAAAAAAAATAATTTTATGAAAGGCCGTACAGGAATTTATGAACTTTGTTTTTAGCACTTTTTCGAAAATGATTTTTCAAAATCCGTATATGAATTGCCGGCCGCTTTTCCGAAAATGAAATTTTTTTCTGTGTATTTTTGTACGGCGTTGGGTTACAAAGAATCATAATAATAATAAGAAAATTCAGCAAATTATGCCCCAATTCGGGTTATTTTTTTCACTTTTCCAATTTTTACGGCATGACAATAAAAATGACCTTTTTGGTATGAAAGCCGTACAGGAATTCATAAACTTCGCCATTAGTGGCCTTTTTTCCGAAAATGATTTTATAAAAGCCGTACAGAAATTTATGAACTTCGCAATTAGCTGCTACTTTTCAGAAAATGAAAATTTTTTCCTGTGTATTTTTTGTATGGCGTTTGGTTAGAAAGAATAATAATGAGAACTATCAGGAAATTATGCCCAAATTTGAGTTATTATTTTCACTTTTCCAATTTATACAGCATGACAATAAAAATGACCTTTTTGATATAAAAAATTGATTTTATGAAAGTCGTTACAGGAATTTATGATTTTCGCAATCAGCGTCCACTTTTCCGAAAACAAACATTTCTCCTGTGTATTTTTTGTACGGCTTTTGGATAGAAAGAATTATAATAATAAGAACGTTCAACAAATCATGCCCAACTTGAATTATCATTTCCACTTTTCCAGTTTATACAGCATAACAATTAAAAAAGACCTTTTTTATATAAAAAAACTTATTTCATAACAACCGTACAAGAATTTATGAGCTTCGCAATTAGCGGCCACTCTTCAGAAACTGATTGCATAAAAGCCGTACAGGAATTCATGAACTTTGCAAATAGCGGCCACTTTTCTGAAAATTGAAATTTTCCCTTCGTATTTTTTGTACAGCGTTAGAAAGACTTATTTTGATTTGTCTGTATGGTCTTTTCTGGTTCTGATCTGCTCAAAATACTCCAAAGGAGCGGGGATTCGCTTAGAACCGGCCCTGACTACATCTTTGTATCAATAATTGATTACTCCCGCCGCTACGGAAAATAAGCGGCAACGTCGCGCTGCCGGCCACTGGATTCTGATAAAGATTGGCGAAGTAGGAATCGGGAAAGTATAGTGGATGGTGTTGTGCGTCGAATAGAAGTTTATATTGCCTGGTAACATTCAGTTCTTATGATCTCATACTACTAGTGTACTTTTCCAGGCATCCTTCTCTCAGGCTCCGGTCGGATTCTTGATGCCGATGTTGCCAGTTTATTGAAGTTATCGCGATTTTCGGAAATTTCGGGCCCGCTATAATCTGGTGAATTTCAATAATGAATTATATTTACTGGGGTCATTACAGTGAAACTATTTTATAAAAAAAAGCAACGCCATAATTTCATAAGATGTTTCTCATATTTATTTATTAAATTTGTTGAAGTCTACATTCATTATTCTGAATAATGATAATTTTCTATCATTATCCAGGTCATATATAGTGAGTTTCAAAAAGTTAGCACCATATGGGAAACTTTTTCATTATCCATTTTTCAGAAAATTTTAATACTGGTAAAAATTGGTGCATTGCGGGAAACTTGGATTTGAGTACCGGTACCGGCCGGGGAGGCGGTGCGTGCCTATAAATAGCGTGTCAAAGGCAGCGCTTCGCCCTTATAGAACTTTATGATTAGCTGCGATTGCACGCATTTATTGGAGCCCTCAAGCGAGGAAAATAATAATATTTTAAAGAAATCCTGTATTATATTCAGTATCAGCATTGCACCCGTACGGAGCCAAGGCGGGTTTCTAGTAACAAAATGATAACAAATAGGTAATGAGAGTTAGGAAAAATGAGTTGTAAGTATCCAGTGAAATTGAAGATCTACTTGATCCGAATCTTGCGCAATGCAGTATTCATTTTGTGAAACTGGCAATGATGAACGACAAAAAAACGTGTTATACAATATAACTTTTTTATTGTCGCCTCCTACTCAGGAGACCATTCGATTTTTTCCACAGATATATTTATTGGGTCGCCTCATCTTCGGGAGACCTTCTGGTTTTTTAATTAACACACATGACCCCCAGTGGTTATCTGTACCACCCCGTCCTGGATACCGGCTTGAATAAAGGGGGTCCTCACTTCACATTTTTGATTGAACTTTCACATTAACTTTCACATATTGATGACTTTGCATATAGACAATCACAACATCGAGAGAAGCCCCGCGATAGCACATGGCATCCGCGTACCTTCTTTGTGGACGGACGTTATCGGCACGTCCGTCCACTACCACGGCCACCACGAAACTTCCACAAAAATTCTTGAATTTTAAAAAGTCCAGCCCGTTCATACTGTTCATAGTAATGACCGAGACAGTGCAGCAAAGACAAGAAAAAAAACCGATCAAACGGTACTAAAGTTAAGTTAGACGCAACTGTCAGAAGGTGGAACTTCTTGAATTAGCCAATTTTCTATAGCATGTGCCTGTATTCCGTAGTCACTTATCGCTTGTTGCTTGTAACTTATGCATTTGTTCGCGACCATAATGGAGAAATATCGCGTGCCGACATTGGCAACGCCGCCCCATTCTGTTCTCGTCTCCGAACAAGCAGTCCGAGTCGGCTCGAAGTGACGACGGCACGGCAAGTGTTTCAATCAAGCAGGCGGCCAGATGCAGCGTCGGGCATCGAATCTACATAAAGGTATGTCAGATAATGTCCACTTTTCGGCTAGTCTAGGCGGCCACGATTCGACATTTCGTTTCATGGCCGCCTTTTGTTGGATTATCATCCATTTCGCTGTTGCGATCCCTCGACACAAAAGTGGTATTTTTATGCATTAGATTCATTGCTGAAACACGGTTTTTGACGCAGAGGTATGTTGCATCGGAGTGTTGTTATGATCGACTAGTTTTGTTTTTTTTTTCTCTCGTGAAAGATGAATGCCGCCACATTTGTCGATAAGCGATTTTCAGAAAGATAAGGCGAAGTGTACAAATTACCCGAATCATTAGTCTTGAATTAGAACGAAATGAAACCGTGGAAATATTGAGAAATTGCTTTAATTTCGATGGGAGAATTACTTTTCCGGTCTGCCGAATATACAAATGACGTTCCTTCGCGAACATGACATATCTAAGACTCAACTAGGTGGAGCGGAGAGTAGAAACGACGGGGGTGATTTTCCTTTCAATTAATTTTAAAATGTTCTGCCCTCTACAACTTCACTTGGTTCTAAATTAGACATAAAAAGGGAAAGATGCTTGAAAAAATGATTGTACAACACGTCGTTTTGATACTCGTCCAATTTCCTTTGTGGTTGCATCTTGATTTGAAAATATTCAATCCTTAGTTATTTAACTATCGAGATATCGCATTCCAAAGTTCAAAAATTATCGTCTCACCTCTGCGGAGATAGATGTATATTCCATTTTTGAGTTTCAGGTAATGAGCAGGGTCATGACTCTTGCTAATTTTTTGATGTTGAATTTTTGCAAATAATTCAAGTCTTCTGTTACAGATACAATTGCAATAATGTCTTGCAATCTCCATTTTATTTTGGATAACAATCCCTGAAATTACTGTCTTCTAGCCAATTAGAGCCTTGAGAGGTGATGTAAATTTCATCTAACCTTCGCTGCATTGTCCCAATAAATGTACCATTCAAATATCCATTTCGAAACGAGAAATTCTGGTTCTCCTCAAAGGTGCTGCTTCGTTTCCTCCTGTTCGTAAAAGAGGACACATGCCTCATCACTCACAAGCGAATTTTGGTGAAATTGGGGACACGTGTGAATTGTTGTATTCATGCCATGTGTCACTATATGAGTGTCTGCAATATGCTGTGTAATGCCCGTTTTAAGTAGTCCTACTGTGATTTGCTTTTCCTAGATCTCCCCCTGCCAAAACTACGGCAAAATCAGTTGTTCGTTGGAGTGCTTATTTATGTATTCTTAGTAATTGTGACATTGTGGGAAAAAAATCTATACTTTCGTAGAAATCACAGTTTCTCTATAGTCTGTCCCTGTAAGCAACAAAGTGCTCCAATGCATAGTGCACGTGATCTCCCAGACAAGGCTGCTTGTACAGAGTCGCACTAAGGAACGACATGAATTATATTTTTCTTTTTTAATAATATGCGGCTGTATAGGGAATTTTTCAAGGTTGTCTTTAACGTGGTCTCCCACCACGGGATTTTTCACTTTGAGTTCTGGACTCCCAACCATATTCCTTTTTAAGCCTCTGGTTTTACCTAGTTCGTCATGTCACCCTTACTTCGACAAAGGTCATAAAATTATTCATGTACTTACTTGTGATTATGTTCCTTTATCCTCGTCGCCAATGTTCCTTCTTTTCCCTTCACTATCTACTGGTGATCACTCTATGAAATCAAACACTCAATTATTTCCCACGTCCACTATCGCTTGCTATTCTATAACGAATGAATATCTTGAATCATCACCAACGAAGGGAACTGAGTCAGAGTTATACAATCTCATAACGTTTATAGAAGTGCATTTATTTCTTACTTCCGTGATTGGTATTCTCACAATATTTCAGTACATTACAATTACTATGTCTTCGAGTTTCCATAAAATCATTCAGTGTCATCTAGGTCTGAAAGACTATGCGGACTACTGAAAAGTTAATGAATGATTGTACACTCGCAACATTTATGCAGTTAATTGTATCAAAATCGACATCGAATTGTATATAGAAATATACAGTTCATAAGTAAACCATATCTGTATCTATTGGGATGACAGTGTTATAACGATTATTACCACTGAATTTACTAATTAGTCATCACAATCCTGTTATGTAATTATATGAGGTTGAATGAGACTGCTGCCCAGGTAGATAAATGAAGTTTTGAAATCACGGAAGATTTTGAACTCAAGATGGTGAAAAGAACTATAGTATAACAATTCTCAATTGAAGGTGATTCATTAGCAAAGTCGCACTTGAAGTGATCAACGGATGATCCTCTTACCAACTCTACAGAGGCGACCCAAAATAATATTTTAATTTATTTAAACAGATAGGTAATTACGTAAAAAAATGTTATAGTAGGTGGCGCTACCTAGTGTCAATGGTAAAACTGATTACATTTTCTTATTATGCCTAATACAGTACTTCAAAAAAAC
>WOGR01005863.1:0-13489 GCA_015342045.1 Leptinotarsa lineolata | reverse complement strand
GTCGAATGGGCAAGATCCTCCTCAATAATATACAATTCATTTTTTTTTATATAAAATGTATGTGTAAGTTCCACCTCAAGTGACTATCAATCAACACACCTAGGTATTTGACTTTATTCCAGCCAATATTGTTGGTGTTCTTGTTTTATAGATACTGAGTGGAAGATACTCATCCCAAGAGTAACCTGAGTAGATCAGTACAGTATCATCTGCAAAAGCGATGATATCCCTCGGACTTTGAATATAAAATAAGTCGTCAAACTATATGTTGAAGAAAACTGGTCCTAGCACCGTGCCTTGCGGAACTCCATGCGAAATATTTGCTACATCGCTCTGAACACCATTGACCCTTACAGTCTGCTGTCTTTCTGAGATGTAACTCAGGAATAATTTCAGTTCTTTTTCTCTTACACCTATGTCCTCTTGTGACTGCAGAAGTAAATGGTAACTGACCGTGTCAAATGCCTTGCTCAAGTCGAGGAAAACACCGAGAGATAGTTTACCTTGGTTGAGGGCGCTATGAATCTTATTTGTCAGAAAGACTAGGGCATCTTGATAAGAAATTTCTTCTTTGAATCCGAATAACAAATTTGGTAATGATATTGTATTTTTTTGAGTGGGAGTCTAGACATATCCTAATGTCGCTAGGTGTGAAATTAGTTATATTAGACTATAGTTGTTAGTGACAGTTTGTCTCCTTTGCTGTGTATTGCTACCACTACTGAATTATTCAGCATCGTAGGCCACACTCCATTTTGTATACATCTATTGATTATATAAACCAAGGGGAAAATAATTTTTTGCAGTACAGCATTGAGAATTTCTGTAATAATTCCATCTGATCCGGGTAACGTTTTTGGCTTGAAGGCTCTGATGAAGGATATCAACTCGTAACGATCTGTTTCAAATCTGTTTTTAAAATCGGTTGAAATAATGAAGAAGCTGTTAGGCATTCGACGTCTATTGTGGTGATTATTCGGGTCGGGTGATATTTTCTCAGCTAGAGTTTTCCCGACGTTTGAAAAGGTGTAGTTGAATTCATTAACAATGTCTTTCATATCTGATAATAGGTCTCCGTGTTTATTCTTGATAGAATCGATGCATTTAGGAAAGTTTTTTGATTTACTTATTCATTTTACAACTTTTCAGGTATTTTTTAGATCATTAGGGTTCTGTTCTATCCGCGATTTGTAAAAATTATATTTTGTTATTTCAATCAGAAAAGTAGGTTTATTCCTGTAATTTTTAAATTGATTTCTCAATAGTTCGTTAGTTTGTTTTTTTTTTGTAAATTATTGAATAGTTTTTGCTTGGTATTAACTGATTTTATTAGTGCGGAAGTGATCCAGAGAGTTTTCTTTGTATTTTTCCTTCTTGATTATCTTTCCATAGTGCATTCATTTATCGAGTTTTTTATGATATTCAGGAATTCTTCTTTAGTTGCAAATTCAACGTCATCTGCTTGATATACTGAATTCCAGGAAGATTTTTGGAGAAGTTTCGCGACTTTTTTATACTCATTGTGATAGATGTATTTTTTGTCAGGATCTTTTTCTTTTTTTGGTTCGTCAGTAGTTATTTTGAGAGCTATTGTTGAATGATCTAGGATACAGATATTGATAATAAATGACATACTTTGATCGTTGAATTTTGATTTCAAAAATATATGATCAATGTATGCAGTCTTGTACAATCATTAATGGTAGAGATAAACCCATGCTCTTCCAGTGTACTTTTGTATGCAAGAGTACATTAATTATCTTTCAATTGATAGATATTGCTATCTCCGATAAAAATGTGTATATCATCTTCATTCGATTCATTATCATCTAGATACTCTTGCAGTGAGTTTTCAAAATCAGAAGAGTCAAGAGAAGGTGATCTATACATTCCTGAAACTGTAATATCACTCTTACCGGGTTTGATTCTAATTCGAAGCAAACTGATGTAACCAAACTTATGTATCGAAGAAGTAAAGCTCAAATTTGATTTTACAAATGCAACAATACCGTCATTCTAATCAAATGTTTCTTGGTTATATAGTATCGTGTCCTTCCAGATTGGAAAGAGTTCAACTGAGTTATTTCTGAAAGTACCACAACATTCATGTCAGAGCTTATTTTGCTAAAAAATACTTAGAATTCACCAAAAATTTTGTTTATGCTATATATGTTGTGGAGTACTGAACATGTTTCATTCTTCGGACTATTGACTTTGAAGACCTCGTGAAACTCTGGTGAATTTTGCAGTGTGTGAGTTTCGATTTGTTCCACCTTAAAATCTGCAATATATGTATCCATTTCACTTATGGTGGTGATAAAAAAATTGAAAACTGATGTTCAATGGTTGATAGAGAGAACTGCATACATGATATGATAGATAAAAATAGAAATTCTACAATATAACAGTTTTTCGAGTGACCATGAGGGACTTGCAATTGCCAGATTGGGAAAGGAATTCGGTTATTTATGAAAATTTTTTTTCGATCTGGTGAGTTTCTCAACAGCTGAATTAACTGGCTTCAATGTTTTTTTTGAGGCTCCACTAGACTTGGAAAGGTATTCCATTCGACTGATTGATTAATTCTTTAGGGCGTTTTTCGGATAGAATTGTTCTGGATTTCCATGATTTTTTATCGTACAATATTCAGTACTAGTTGCTTTTTTGTCTACCTGGTTTTTTATTTCGTATAGATCTTCTGAGAATAATTCTCTATTTTCTACAATGACTCCATTACTTTTGATATAACAGTGGTAATTTGGCTGCCTTTCTTGAATTGAAAATTTCCGCAGGATTTGGCATTCGCAGCGTTGTTGCTCCGTTAGGTCACGAGATATTGTTATACGGCTTCCTTTCAACTTTTAGTTTTTTTAAATTTTTTTTTTTTAGATATGATATGAATTCTATCTTTACTGGTCGATTTACAGTTTTTCCAAAACAGAAAAAATTGTTTATATCTGATTCAGTTATAACTATATTCAACATGCTCAGTGCAAATGAATTCTGTGAAGTTATTTGGAGCAGCCCGTCCGAAAATAATGATATTGTTCTGTTTTCTGTTTATTTTCAGTTTCTCAATTTTTTCCTTCAGTGAAAGATTTTCTTTCTCAAGGCGGTTCATCTTGAACTTCAGGTCCTCGACTTTCAATAAGATATTAGCTTTACTAGCTTCGATGCTATTTTTCAATTCTATTTTGATATTTATGATTTCATCCAATATTTGTCTGATTATCGTATTATTCATTATTTTTACTGCTATATTCACCGCTGCCGAAGTACCGAAACTCAGCGACAGTTTGCAATTCATAAACAATGAAAACAACTATTAATATTTGGTGTTTAATGCACAGATACTATCATATTCCAGGAGATATCAACCTTATCAAACTGTTTTCACTCTTCACACAATCTATTACGATTCCGGAATATTAATTTTGATTAACTATTTTGGAGAGAGAGGTAGGTCACACACACCGATTGCACCATGGTACTAAGATGAAGTGAAAAAATTTTTAATTCTGATTAAATTTAGATGTATTTAGAATTCGTACAATTGCATTCCATAATCCATTATAGATATTTAATCGCAGATTCGTAATACTTTTTGAGAGCTTATTGAGCTCTCTTTTTGATGATCATGATTATCTCTGTGTTCTGTGGATTCCGTAGTAGAATATTATTCATTATTTATACACAGCAGCAGGCAATCTGATATTTCCAATTGATAAATTGAATTAATACAACAAATACTTTTCTATAACAATGGTCAGCAAAAAACGCCAATGCATCAATGAATACCTAATTAAAAATGATAATGACCAAAGTCGATATAATGTGATGAATATTCATTTGATACAGTGTTCATGTGATTAGTTTTGGAACTTATTTCTTTCCTGGGTGTTTTGGATAAAATTTGAATAGAAAACAGTAATCAAATATCGGCAACGAGAGTGAGCTATTCCTCCTATGATTTCTGAATGAATAAGCTTAGGCTCTTTTCGCAACATTTCTTGATAACTAAATCATTGTTATGAACATTGAACGTTATGTATAATATGTTGAAACTATTTTTCGAGTTTTTTGGCTTCGGTCTGAGGGTTTTCATGCCTGACGTTTCGTCTACGGTAGACATTATCGAAGATTAGGAGGCAATGAACGGAAAATTCTGGCTGCCCTCCACAAGGAAGTGAGGAAGAAGCTGAGCGAAATGGCAGGGAAAATTAGGAGGTGGACCGAGAGGAGCATTGGACTGAAGAGAGAATGTTTAAGAGTGACATATGAAATGGTAGCCGAACTTGCGGCTTTGTATGGAGTACAGGTGTGGGTGAATAAGGTACATGATAGCAGGGGGGAATGACAATTGATGGCAGCACAGAGGCCCTTCCTGCTGGCCTCATGTGGAGCTTACAGAGGACGCCAACGGCTGCGCTCAGTGTCATCACTGGAATGTAGATGCCGGGACGAGGGTGGAGGACAAAGGAATGAGGATGGGCTGGGCATATAAGAGGCGAGAGGATGAACGGACCACAGTAAATGAAAGGATCGTCATACAAATCAGCATGAACGAGGCAGAGTTGATTGTGATCGAGCTATGGCTATAGTAAAAGAGCAGCAATGATTCAGCGGATCATTAGGAAGAGGAGTTCTAGGGGAGTACGTACGTAGATCACATGGAGTTAGGGTCATGGGTAGGGTCATGATGGTAGTAATGTAGGCTCGCGAGGAAGCTACCAAGGATATGGACAAGGCATAGGTCTCATGGAACGCAAGGAAAAAGCATAGCAAGATAAAAGAGGAAAGAAGGATAAAAGAGAGTAACAGGACAGGATGGCAAAGGAAATGGGAGATAGGCACGACTGGGCGAATGTTCTACAGAACAGTAGAACAGTCGGAAATGAATCATCGAGTCTGTTGCGGGAGGCTGGTTAACTGCTCACGGGACATGGTAACTTTCTGGGATACCTGGCAAGATTCAACCCGGGTCCAGAGGTTCCCCGCCCGTCTGACTATGGGGAGCCTGAAACGGCAAAACACGTGATTGATAGATGCATGTATGAGTAAAGGATTAGTTGGCGAGAGTGGGAGGAAAGGACGAAAAGGATGAATGATGAAATGATGTTGGGAGATATGAATGGGAAAAAGCATAAATGGATACGATTCGTGAAGGGAAGGAAGGGAATGATAGATGGTAATCTACTGGCTTGCAAGCACGCTGATCATGAGAAGGGATTATGGTCTCCCCAGTCGTGGCAGAATATGGAACTGCTTTCGTTGTAAATATATCCGAGGATGTGCGTCAATGATTATGTTCAATTAGGATACATGTGTTGGGCAAACTGAATGTAGGGGGACGGTATGTCACTCAGACATGTAAATTTTTATTTTTTTGCTTTATTTTTATGTTTCGACCTCTATTGGAAAAGATAGAACTGTCAGTTTCAGTTTAGTTGATATATTACTGTGTGAAGATGGCTTTGTATGTATTGGGAAAAAAAGGAAATGGGTCTTCTATCCCACTGATTCGTCCCTCTGAATAGCCGACGCTATGCGCCGGTGGTACGCGGAAGGGTGAGTTCGGAGGTAGGGGTTTCCTTGACAGTAGTGGCATTAGACAAAGGAAAGATGGCTGTTGTAAGACCTATGGGCTGAGACAACAAAGGCGATGAAATCATTCATGCCCTCAAAGCAGATGCTATAGAATTGATTCGTCCCACCGGTTTTTTCCATTGGAGGTGGATGTTACTTCGTTCCTATTGGTTGAAGTGATTGCCTGACGAAAGAGCAACTGAAAGCAGGTAACCAGATTCCATCAGTGTTGATTCCCCTCTTTTTCGGTTGGAATTGTTTATTTGTTGATGATTTTCTATCGCCTCGCTGTATGGTTTTTGATAGATTTCTGAATTTTAAGGAGTATTTGAGACTCTACGAACGAAATAACGGAAGTATCTTGGGTGCATATTTTGCTTTTGCTGATTTGTCGAATATGCCCTAGGTGACAAATTTCTTTGGGTTCAGAAAACTGGAAACCTTCACTTCGTGATTTCGATTTCAATCGATTCATATGAACGAGAAACTTGGTCAACCTCTGGCCTTCTGAGGACTTCATCAGAATCCAAAGCACCAGAAAGGATTGCTTCGACCCACCATAGGTCACATCAGTAATGCTAGGCTGAACCAAGAATACATTGACTCAACTATCCTCTTAGGAAAATCCTGAGTATAATTGAGCATAGACATTTCCCTTCGTGAAAACGCCATCTATAGGATCATCGGAAGACACTATCTGCGATTATCAGAAATATTGGAGGATCTCTAAGATAATCATTTGCAAGTGTCCGGTTCAGGTTTCAATAAGTTGCTTTGCAGAGAAAGCTGCAAAGGAAGCAAGAGGAAAAATCCTATTCAGCAGTTGATATCGAAGCTTGGTTTTTCAACTGGCCACCTTTAATATCTCCGTTCATCTTTGATATTCGTGAATCGAATCTTTCGTTAAATCCATAGGTGGTCTTCGTAAGTATAGATGTCCGTGCTTACTCATACTTAGGCTTGTCTTTCAACGACAGTTGAATCCAACAATGCATTCGCGATTCAACATAGCATCACTGATGAGACTTATGGTGGGTCGAAACGGCTGTAGTATCTAGTCCATGATTCTCATCCATGAATGGACCAGCTGTGACAAAAATTCATGGTAAATTTATTATAGACTTCCGTTCTGGCAATTCTCGTTCATAGTGAACAGAAATTTGGTCTGTTGGTGGTAGAGATGAAGTTTATTCAAGATTATGATACACTTCTTTTCAAACTGCTCTCCTTCGAACGAAATTGCAAAATTGTTGGTTCTTAATTGGTTGGTGAGATTCATTCATGAAATTACCCATGTTGTGCCATGTTGACACCAGTCCATTTTTTTTCCTAAGTGGTCAAATGAAAAAAAATTGTTTTCGAACTTCATTTCAAATCAGGTGCAAACTTGTTCAATTTGTTCCATCATCATGTACAGAATAAAAAGAACAAGATTTGTAGAAAATTTGTTTTGAATCAATAATAGTTACAGTAGAGTACGATCCAGTTCCAAAATATAGCCTTAAAGTGGAGAACCTTCACCATTCTTTTTTACCGAAATAGTATTCACAAAATAAAACTCACCTATTGTTGAGGCACATTTTCTACACCAAGTTGTGGAAATAATGTTGTGATTTATCAAATAATCTGATGAATAGGAAAATACATAACTCAGTACGAAATTGGTCAAGTAAGGAATTGCCGATAAGAACCCATTCTGGAAGAAATATCAATTTTAATACAGGTTCGGTTGAGCTTGTTCTCAAAACAATAATCACCTTTTTTATGTCAAACCCAATAACTTTATCCATATAAGTTGGCATTTCTGCGAGCAAAGTATTGTATTCCCATACAGTACCTACTTGGGTACATAAAACGGCCCATATTGGTATGGACGTTACAATGGCTTTCCACGGAGTAGGTGGCTGAAAAAAAAAGAAATATGTGAACTTACAGGTATTGCAATCAATGAGAGGTAGGCTAGATTCCTGGTAATGAACACGAATAACATTAGTAGAGTTTGTTGATTTCCTTAGAGGCAATTCAGCGTTTCGAAAACACTTGTCAATTCAGCAAACAATACGATATATTCTTTATATCCGATTTCCCATATCTCTGTCTTGGTTTGAGACTCATAACATTTTTTACAAACATGCAAATTTTGTACTGCTGATTTTATGAGCGCCTCGTTGTTTCTTGCAAGTAGAATGGTCCAGATTTTTTGTCCATGGCACCTTTTTTGACCCGTAAATGTCTCTACATATTTTTGAGATTTTCGTGAGAGTAAAAAAGTATGCGTATCTGTAGTATACCCTAAATTTGACCCATCGCATATAGGCCTCAAAATTTTATTCATGCATCAATAATGTTTATTCATTTGCCACTCCGTGGCAACAATGCAAATACTGAATCATAGGTGCGCTATCAATCATAGTTTCAAAAAATTCCTTTCAAAATTGTTGAACTTTGACAAATGAAAAAACTGAAGCATGAAAAGTTTCATCGCCAAACTCAGAATATCCTATATTTATTCAAAAGAGCAAGGATTGGTAATGGCAATACGTTTCTAATGTTCTAGAGTATTCAAAAAGATCAGAAGGATTTTACAAGTTCACAATTAGTTTCTATCGAAGTCTCCGTCGTTTACTGATGACTTGTTGATTAACACAAAATTGTTATTTCGAAGATTTCAAACTCTTACTGATTATCATCATAAACCAAGAACTAAGGAAAGCAACAGGGGGGAAAATAATTTAAATTTGAATCCCGGACCTGGATTGACACAGATGCCATCCCTGGAGTCCTCGCCAATGACAGCGTTCAATTCAGAAAGTTTAATAACTTTACTTGAAAGCCTACAAAACTACAAAACCGATATTGAGACACCAGAATTATCCCACCAAAACATTTTGTTTTATTGAACATTCAATATCTCCGAAATGAATTGGATGAGTTGTATATATTCTTGGAGAATTTAGACTTTTCACAAATAGTAGTATTGACTGAACATTGTATTAAAAATGATGAGCCTATTTATTCATCAAACTAGAACGTTATTTTAAAATCTAGTAAAAAAACAGCAACTCATGGAGGAACACTGATATTGAAAAAGAAATCTTCTTCAACTGATAAATTACCTCATACCAATATTATCAAATTTGATAATTGATTACAAAAAAGAGCATTCGAATGTTCCATTAGCTTCTGTAAGAAAATCAACATGTACATATTATGCATTTACAGGTCCCCGTTGTAAAACCCTCGTATTCTTATTAACGAACTGGAGTCAATATTGAACGATCTTCCTAAGAAATGCAAAATAATATCAACAGGTGATTTTAATATCTATTTCAATGATAAAGAGAATGAAATCACAGTCACTGATTAACCTCCTGACTGCTTTTGATTCGACAGTGCATGTGAAATCATGCACTGTGCATGTGATACCAGAATATCACAAACAGTAGTACTGCTATAGATTATTTATATATGCATTAACTTAGATTCAGAGCAAGTCACATGTTCGGTTTATCTGCAGGTCTCTCTGACCGTGAGGCTGTTTTCCGCACACTTGGTAACATCGTTTAGAAATATACTGCATACAACTATAATGGGTTCTATTTGAATGTTAGCAAAACGAATTGGAAATCAACTACAACAATGAAAGAAAGATTTCAAGTCTTCCTCAATAAACTCTTTGAAATTTTCAATGACATTTTTCCCATTCAAAAAATCAAAAACAAACGACAGAAGCAATGGCTTACAAAAGGACTGAAAAATTCTGCAAGAAATATGAGATCTCTGCATTATATCAGAAAATTTACAAATGCAGCTTTTTTCATAAATACTACAATAAGTACAGATTAGCATATTGAGAGTTCATGAAGTTAGCAGAGGAAAATTATTATAAAAATTGCATTGATAATGCCACCAACAAATCAAAGGAGGGTTGGATGATAGTAAATGATCTTTTAAGAAAAAATTTCAGAATAAAAGTGGATTTGGACTCGAATCTGGACATAATGAATGAGTATAATTCTTCAGTTGCAGATGAATTGACAAAAAAATATAACTGTAAATATAAATCTAGCAAACGTAAGTGTTGATAGAAAATCAATCTTGTATGACACTGTAATCGATGAATTGAAAGAAACCTTACATGATATTCTAAATAAAACTGCAATTGGATTTTTGGAAATTCCCCAGATAATGCCTTGAACCAACTAGTATCTCTGATAAATGAACCCTTCGAAGAAGGCATATTTCCACCTTTTCTCAAAACATCAATTGTTATATCGATTTATAAAGGTGGTGAAGTGAGCTCTCCCATGAACTTAAGGCCTATTTCACTCATTCCCACGTTAGCCAAAATCATCAGAAAACTCGTTGAGAAGAAAATCTTTGACCCTTTGCAGGCTTGTGATATATTGATTATCGAACATTTCGGATTTCAGTGCAATAAGAAGACAAATGATGCAATATTTTCACTGTCATACGAACTGTATACTGGGATCAATGAGGGGGGAGTTGCTGCGGCTGTATTTTATGATTTATCGAAGGATTCTCCTGTAGTGCTTATGTTTTGTCCGTAAAAGAATACTTTGAAGAAATTTGTTAACCAAATTATTTGCTACAAATTGATACATGATTATAAACTTCATCTTGTTTTTATATTCATTTCATATCTGAACAATTTTTTTATAAGAACTCAAAAGAGCAACAATCAGTAAATTCGTGTGAAATATTCAATTGTACACAAATAAAATTTAAGGCGTGTCTGTACCCGATGACTATTTCGATTAAGATATGACCTAGCCCATAATTCAGCATCAATTAGAAGCTATAGAGCAACATGCAATGGAATTTGTTAACGGTTATTTATTCATCTTACAAGACCTGCCCTATACCAAATCAGCAGATGATTCACATCTATTCACAAAGCTGAAGGAGCACAAAAACTGCAACTTAAAATATATCAGATACTTTTTATTTTCATAGATTTATGAAGCTATGTATAATAACGGAGTGTTCATTATTGTTAAAAAATTCAATAAGGGTTCGTTTACTATTTCACCATCAGATGCTTCATCAACAGACAAAACTGGATCGTCATTTCAGATGTTATAGTCCTGAAATATTATATTTACCTTTTTTCCAATCGGTTCCTTAGAGCTCTCGATGAAATTTAGCTCTGCCTCTGATATACTGCGGTGTTCTCTAGGAGTACTGGTACCGAAAACAAAGTAAAGAACGACCCATGTGAATCCAAAACCTCCATATAGATAATTCGCTAATGGCCAACCTAGAGAGGATGATGATATGAATCCAACTATTGGCATGGTGAGGATGGTTCCCAAAGCGGCACCTGAAATAATAATTCGAATGATATTTATTGACTGAAATTATTTGAGTATGTCCAATGTACAGTTTTATTGTCGAAATTATTGTTTAATAATTTTTTTTATTTAATATATTATATTTTTGCAGAAATAACTGAGATAATTTTGATGAGTTCATGAAAAACTGTTCTGTATCCTTCAAAGGAGAAAACTACTTTGTATAGCAGAATTAACAGAAGAAGATTGGATGATTCTTCAATTCGAATTATCCAAAATGTAATAGTGAAGAAATGGAAACAAGGAGAATGATTTTTTGGGAAAGGAAGTTTTTGGCTTTCTATTACTCTATCTCGATACAAAAAATGTGGGAATCTTCCAAAGAAAGAAAGGAAGCAATCATTTTTTGATAAAATGAAATACCACTAGACATAGATGTGTAGATCATTCAAAGAAGTTACTTTCAGACACAAAATGTGTCTGAAAGTGACAGACACAAAATGTGTCTGAAAATGTAGAAATCTTGTGAATGATATCCGACTTAAATCTAAAATGAACGTTTGGAATAGAAATTTAGTAGAAAAAAATGTTTTTTTGTGTAATTCAGTGTTCATATAGAAGTATTTGTTTCGAAAGAATTTTTCTTTCGTGTAATTCAATGGAAGATTTCCACATTTTTTGTATCAAGATGGAGTAGTAGAAAGCCAAAAACTTTCTTTCTCAAAAAATTAAACACTCCTTATAAAATATAACCTCTTCAATTTGAGGAGAATGATATTTGAATATGATAGTTATTTCAAATTTCGGAAGATATAGATTTTGGTACTGTGGAAAATGAAACGATTGATCACGATAAATGTAATATTTCAGTTAATTTGAATACATACATCCACCCGTTACTTTACAGAAATTGGTATCACTATCCATAATAATACTCAATCTACATGATAGCTTCTTCATTTTACAATACATTTTAAAGAAATCACAGAACAACTTTATAATTCTAGATCAACAAGTAGATTCCAACGACTTCGGAACATTCAAAGAAAATAGATATTCCTTTCTTACTTTCAAGTGGATCAAATCTGTCTGCAAAGAAACTTTTTCATACAGGGATCTGATTCGTATCAATTCGACTCTCATCAGCATTCGCGACAAAAAAACAGTTAGTCAATTCGATTTCATAATAGGGGATTTGTACGGGAATTACAGATCAAATAGTTTAAGAAACGATTTTAAATAAGTCGAATCAGCACAGAAAGTGTATATTCAATAACTTTTTTAGTTACCTACTGACGATGCCAACTTGATCGATGTCGAGTAAAAGTGCTCTAGTTCTGGGGAGTGGAAAAAGTGTTTTCATTGAATGTCTCTATAATACTCTGAATATGATCTCCAATACTCTACAATTCTTCTCCTGGTCGAAAAATTATCAAGAAGTAAGTAATTTTCTTTGCGAATAGATACGTAATCTTTTAACGAATGTGAACGTTTCACAGCAACTTTTCCATCCCAAATCATCAAGAGAAATTTTTGGCAATTACTAAATATGGCAGATAAATTGGATGAGAATCGAATTAAAATTATATCGATTTCAACGGTGAAATTTTTCATACACAAAAAAAATTGAAATTCTTGATGTGAAAAACTAACTTGATTGTGGTAACAGTTTTTCATAGTAATATGAAGCATAGTTAGAAGCTGAGAGCTACTAACCTGATAATGCAAACGAAGTCAGTCGAGTCCTCTCAGAAATAGGAATCCATTTGGTAAGAGTATTGTGAACGTTACAATAGAAGCATCCTTGGAATAGTCCCATCACTACCCTACAAACTATGACTCCGATTGATCCAAATTCGGAGGCAACTACAGGAATGAGGGACATCGCTATCGAGTTTATGAACATAGCTCCTAGTAGGAATTTTTTGGGACCATACTTTCTACCCATATCTGCTACCACTACTTGAAGACAAATGTATCCCCAATAAAATGATGACAGAATCAGATTTTTATTGGACCATTCGTAAGTCTGAAAAAATGTTTTGATTTATTGGACCATTCGTAAGTCTGAAAAAATGTTTCGATTGTCATCTTCATTCGATTTGTGCACAAGATGAGTAGATATTAATTGTCGATAGTCCAGGAATGTGATTCTTGAATTGAACTCGGGTTATTAGCTACATACTGGAAAGATTTTATTGAAAGTGAAATGACGCTTCAGTTCGTATATTGCCAAAATTTTCAACAAAGCATTTTTCTGCGAAACTGAAGCATCACATTTCAGAAAGTGAGGAGCGTTAAAAAGGGAAATCGGTGACCTTTCAAATGAGATATCGCCTGACTCTTGATCTCATTCAATATTTGAAGTTTGGATTTCACCCTACGGAGAAAGTGAGAAAAGAATTGATGCATCTGAGCAAATTTTTTTCGAATTCCATTCATGAGAAATAGGCCTTATTATTTTCACCTTGTATGTGTGAGTCAAACAACAATACAATTGCACCAAATGGATTGTATATGAAATGATTAATGAATAATTGTTGCGGTGTATTTTCTATTTAGTTCTACTTGTGTTGAAATATTTTTTC
>WOGR01005862.1:0-13489 GCA_015342045.1 Leptinotarsa lineolata | reverse complement strand
CCCTTTTCGGCACCCCGTATTGGGCTTCTATAAGGAGTAGAAGACAAGAACCACGCTCTTGCCTCTGCAACACCTGCTGCTAGTCGTGGCACCTGTATCGTTATCTTGCTCTGAATTCAAAAAGAGTAAGGTAACGTTACAATACATATATGTTATACTTCATTATGAGTTTTCTACTGAACAGTTTACAAAACAGCAACACGTGTTTCACAAAAAATAGCTTTCTCATACCTCTATGAATACGCCGTTACTACATGAAAAAAATGAGAAATGAAAATTTCTGTTTTCATACCTCTTGTTTATGTTACTAACGTTATGCAGTTTCGTCCTGTGAGGCCATTTTCAAACTAATACAATGAATTTAAAATAATGCAATGTAAACCCTTATATACCTTTACACCACTGTAGGTGATACCCGACGTTCGTTAATGAATTTTTCATTTAAAATTTGTTTACCTTCGACAATGTGGGTACGACAATTCGAAAATCGTTTAGTAGATTTGTTCATTCAATAGGTTACTTCCGCAATGTTCATTCTTATGAATTTCCAAGGATTCCAAATAGTTGAGTTTCCAACACTTGCTTGCATAGTGCAAAATTTCCGTATCGTTTAGATTCGGAACTTGTGGTTGCATTCCAAGGATTTGTTTAAAAACGTCGAATCATTTTCATCTAGTCTGAAGGACCTTTCATGTTCAGCATACCGTTTTCAAAAATTTCGTCTACATTGCCCCGAATAAACGCTATTACACTGCGGACAACTGAGCTTATAAACTCCAGATTTCTCCATCTTGTCCACTTTATCTTTGGCATTAAAAAGGAAATTAGATAACCTGGCATGTGGCCTGAATGCCACTTCCACATTGTTTTTTACAAAAATATTTACCAAATTGCTTGATTTCTGATTGTTTCATCAGGGGGTAATATAATTTGTACGTAAATTTGAGGCTTTGTTTTCTAAATAACTTCTGAATTGTATCTGCATTGAAACCATTAGTATGTCCTATCTGTTTAATCATTTTAATTTGCCTATCTAGATCGTTAGCAGACAAAAGAAACGATAATGCTCTGTGTAACATTGAATTGTAGGTTGCCACTTTATGAATGTCGGGATGGAAAGAATTACTTCGGACTGTAATGTCTGTATAGCTCGGTTTTCTGAATACATCGAACTCAAATTTATTTTGATTGTGTGATGGTCAGGTCTGAGTAATTGATCTGTTTCTCTATGTCTGTTTCGAGTGAGAACTATATGTTCTTATTAAGATTATTCATAAATGTCATAAAATGGTTCCACTGTCGTGTAGTAGAAAACAGGTCGGAATTTACTATAGTGGTCTTCAAGCTTTTCATGAATATGTCTGCTTAAAGTGGACTAAAGGGTTAACCTGAATCCGGCCTAAAGAATTCATTATTGAACTGTAAGTAATACTGATTTAGGTAGACATCGAAAGCTATTGTATAGTGAACCATGTATTAAGGTTTCATGAACTGTACAGTGAAAATCTCACACCAAAGTGTCACTTGAATGAAACATTATTTGAAAAATCTATTTTTATTGTTGAAATACTGATTGTGAATGAGAAAAAAACTGTTATATTCTTCTGTTATATCTGAGATAAGTCAACTCATTAATATTCAACCTATCATTCTTCTTTGAAGAGAACAATTCGGAAAAGTTAATATCGTTATATTTCTTGCAATAGATTGGAACATATTTTTGAATAAAATTTCCGAGGAAAGTCTACTGGAAAATTGTAAATTTTCAGTAAGTGGGTGTCGTTTCTTATTCAGCTTGATGAATTGCCATATTTTTATATATTATGCATTCAGTACCTGATGCAAATTTCATTATTTCAAATAACCATATTAGATTTTTTCAACTGTGTTCCCAGAATGACTAATGTTTCCGGAATTAAATCAGTTCTTCTTAGAACCACCTAGATTCTAATGAACGTGATACCTCAACAAAGATCGATTCATCATAAAGGCGTTTTCTTCGTCAATGTCAGATAATGAAACAAAAAAACAGAAACAACTCATGATGATTTCTTCGATCGTGAGTCAATGTATCAGAGGCAAGTGATTTATCGACAATCAGAACTATGCTCAAGAGAAATGACTGAGAAGGGACCCGAGCAAACTAATACAGTTAACAAGATTGTTGAACTGGAAAGATGAAAAAAAAAACTGCAATGAAACCAATAAGCTGCATTTTTCCGGCTTTCGAATAATAAAGAATGAAAATATATCATTTCGTATTTTTCTCGACCACTCATTAACAAAGACTTTGATAACTTCAGAGCATACAAGTTGGAGATCTCTTCATTTTTACAACCACTTTCATAGGATTTCCTATTCAGAGACTTCTCCCAACCTTCCACCATCAGCCCAATTCAAAATGATGTTACGCAGAATTGAGTGTGCTTTTTATTACGCTACGTTTACCCTTGTTGATGAAGACAGAGGCAGTTTTTATTTGGTGAAGTGATGTCTAAACCCATTCTGAGTTTGAAAAACTTGGACATCCATCTCTCTTTCCATCCCATTTTCAATTTCTCTGTGAATAGTGTAGGTATTATAAGTAGGAATGAAGCAATGAAAATATGTTACTATTATTTCATTAACGTCAAATATATCATGGAAACACTATTGATGTTTGTTTTTATGGAACTTCATTAAATATATTAGAGCTAAAAAGTAATAATCAATTTATATTTCAGGCCACGTATGCAGAAGCGAAGAAGCTTTGTTCGGATATGTTCATGGAACTAGCAGAATTGCGATCTGAATATGAAAATAATGATTTATATGAGGTGATGAGTGAAGAAGGTAAGAAATTATTGATTTCGGTTGCAATATCACATAAATTTAAATAATAATAATGATAACTTCATTTATAAGAGTGAAAGTACATTTTCTCTTAAGGGAACAAGTTGAATAAAGTGCCTAGGTGATAAGTGCATTTGTTTCGCAAATAATTAATGAGTATCATGTATCTGATACAAATGATACGAAAAATAAAACAATAATATTACATCACCAAAAATATAAGTGATAATTCAAAGTATAATAAAATAGTTGAAATAATATAATGATAATATAATGGAAAAGTGGAAATGAAACAGTATTGGTGATGCTAAAATGATATTATTTTGCAGAGAAAATAACACGATCAAGTATTGAAAATGAAAGAATAAAAACCAAGATGAGTGAATTTTTGTGTAGGACCTGTTTTATAAACTTAAATCTAGAAGATTCATTACGAAATTTCTGTCATCTTTTAATATGAATTTTTTCAATTCTTTTTTGAACAATGACTTATGAAATATATTTCTATTCGCTTCCGGTATTGTATTATATAGTTTTGTAGCAGTGAAAGAGTGTGCTCTTTGTGAAATTATTTTTTTCGAAATAACTGGGTAAGTGAATTTTTCACGATGTCGAGTGTTATTCTTGTTATTTCGGACTGGTGCTCTATTCGTACAAAAATAGTATACCTGCCGGAGATCCATAACAGAACATTCCTTGTATAGTCGATGTGTTGGAAAGCGTACAATTTTTTGAATAGATTAGTTTTAAAAATCTCATCTGAATAATTTCTAATGAATTCAAATGTACTCGCATAACTGAGCCCCAAGGTGTAATACCGTATCTTAGGTGACTTTCCACTGAGGCAGAATATAGTTTTTCTACTTCCTTCGTTGGTGAACATGTTTCGAGTAGTCGAAATCTATACAGTATTGGTTGGAGTTTTTCGAAAATATATTTCATATGACCGTCTCATTTCAAATGTCTATCGATATATATACCTAAATATTTGATTTTTTTCACAGAGTGAATTTCAATTATATTACCTTGAGTGTTGATAATTTTATTACTCTTATATGGACAGCTATTTGATATTTTGCAGCTGAAAGGCAAGAAGTTTTTTTCCAGATCGACTGTCAGAAGATGGCGGTCAAACCATTTTTCCACTGTTTTAAAGTCTTTTCAACCATAATTTCGAGCAAACTCTAAGTTTTTGCCTCATTAAATATTACCGTGTCATTAGCATATCCAATGATCTCACCCTCACTGTGCAATTTGAGTAAATCATCAATATGAATATTGAACAATAAAGGTCCCAATACTGTGCCTTATGGAACACCATAATTAACTTACTTCTTATCACTAGTGGTATAGTTCACTCTTAAAGCTTGCTTTCTGTTTTCGAGATAACATTTAAAGCACTTCCGTCTAATTCCTTTATTTTCTAGTGCTTGTGAAAGCATACTGTTTTACAAACTTGAGAAAACTTGTATCCCTTAAGTGGACGCAATGAGCCAATAATGACAGCTTTCTGCATTTGTCCGGACCAAGATTTTGGTTTTGGTACTGCTAAGTCAAAGGCTTATATATGTATATGGTAATAGCAATCAATTCAACAGAATAGTCTAACTAAATAGAGTCTACAGAGTCAGAAAATGAAATATCGGTGTCATACGGTGTTTCTTGGCTTTGCGGACGTTATCGGTTTCACCCGGAAATATCAATCAAATGACATCTCATCCAAGAGGTCTCTCAATTCTGTCCTCAACTATTTAACATTTTCAACATTCCAAGCAATGTCAGAACATAAAATGGTTTCGAGTTTCAATTTGAAGAGCTCTCAATATCAACTGACTAATTCAGAGTAGCTCGTTAGTTAGTTCGTCATAGTTTCGTCATCACAGATAATCATACAAAAAATTCTGCTAATTATGCACCAAATATATACATTCTGACTCCATCGTGATGTCGTGATACATTTACATCTAACTCACGAAGTTTGTAGAATAGGGTTGAAAAATAGCAGTTCAAATGATGAAGGAGATTTGAAGTCAAATATTTCAGAATTCTAACACCGAAAATAGTTTCATTAAATCAGAGCAGGACATAATGTACGCTTTACTTATAAAAAGAATGAAGCAACACAAACTGAACTTCGAATAAAAAAATTAATGACAAATAGTTAGTTTCCAGAAGAATTGTTGGAAAACAGAAATTTTCTTTCTTAAAAAGATTACTTTGTTTTCAGAATTGAGTGGTATAATTTGCAAATATTGCCCAAAATCCGCCAAAATACCAACTATGAGTTAGTGAAAAAGACAAAAATCTCCATCATACCTATATTTGAATTCATAAAATCCTCATTCGAAAATGAAACAAACTTCGAACGAGAAATATTGAACAATGAGAATTTACAATTTTTAGGTATCATGACGCGATATCAAAGATGAAATTAGCATAGTCATCGGCTTTCCATTTACAAATTTCAAGTTCAATACTGCCATTTCTTCAACAGGAATGACTTGTTTTTTTGGACAATTCGAAAGGAGTATAGTTGCAATTGTACTCACCACCAGTACAGAATAAATTTTTCTCGATTTGAAACCGTCCCCACCACAAAACAAAAATATTAACTTTTTCAACATGAATAATATTTTTTCCTCCCACAGGAACAAAACCCTATTGGATTGGGGGAAAAAGAGAAGCGGGTGAAATATGGAAATGGTCGAATGATGAACCAATTACGTATTTCAACTGGAGAAAAGGAGAACCAAATGGTAACAAAAATTGGACATATTGTCTTGAAATTATTATTTCTGGAAAAACATTGACATGGAATGATCATTATTGTTCGTCTAAACGCCATTTTGTTTGCGAAAAAAAAATCCTGTTGTAAAAATTAATGTGAGAGGAAAATTGGTCATAGGACCAGCACCAGAAAGTAACTGTAATGTGATTGTAAATATACAGGAATGAAGTCAGTATACTTTTTGTCATTTCAAAAGTAAGTGTTATGGAATAAATACCATTGTGAATGTTTTGTTTTTCATTCATTGTACGTCTCATGCAAAAGGAGGGTAGAAAGTACAAATTCTTCCAAGACTTTTGTCATTAATATGACAGTGGCTAAATGCTATCACTTCAAAAATATTGGAATACTCGATTTCGAACACACATGTATAGACGTTGAGTATAAGGCAAAGGAGCAAATTTTTTTTATTAATTAACGTTTTTGGCAGTTGCAGAAAAAAAGCGAGTTTTGAATTTCATTCTGAACATGTTCCGTTCATTCATCATCCTCCACAATAAACTGTACATCTGTTTGGAAGAAAAGCTGCCGCCCCCATACCAAAAACTCTCAGAAGTTGAGAAACATGTGCGATCATAGGACTGACGAGATCTAACATTTAAAGGTGTGATTCCTAACACTTCAATTAGATCTTTTTTATCGATATCAACCGAAGTATGTAAGATTTATACCCAGACATGAATTGTGTAGTAATGTAAGTGTCACTCAAGTGTATTAGTGGCATCTACCTTTCATTGATAAGGAGACAAAACATACTGTTGAACTAGTCTAATTGTGAAAGGTGAAATCTGGCTTGAAATGAATAAATTAATTCTTCCACATACCAAAAATGCAACCTCTTTCCTCAACACGCGCTGACTCAGATATTTGGCCAAATTTTCAAAGCAGAACTTTGGGGAAATATCCCTATTCTTCCTTCTCCTACTGTGGATACATGTAGATACCATTTACTAATAGATTACATGATTTTGATTCAAAAGATATCGAAATATCACAATTGTAAACAGTACAGAACACAATTCAATTAGAAAATTGGTTGTGAAGTCATGTGTAATACGAAATAAAATTGAGGTGAGGAATTACTCGGGACGATTTGCACCCTCTTCGTCAAATGAAATTTTGAAAATTCTGGTCTTGTCCGAATTCATCCTCTGATCAAGTTTTATTAATATGGTAGTTTCAATTGTGCAAGGAAAAGTTTCTGTTTTGAACAAAAAAAACGCATTTTTGTACAACTATCATTGAAAGTGACATTTTTAATGGTTGTCAAGAGAATTAAAAGATGATGTTAACAAAGTAGAGTGTTGAAAATATTTTTTACACGATTCTTTTCGGCCAAATAGCAATGATCAAAATATAGTTATTCAATTTTCAAGGAAGTTTCATTATAAGAAATAGATATAGATACGATTATATTCACATATGTATTATATACATTGATTACATTATTATTATTATTCATGAACATTAATATGAAAAGTTCAATCAGAATAACTGCTGATATCAATACTCCGCGATGTTGAAGAGCCTTGTAATATATTTCAAGTTGCTGAATTTCACGGGCATTAACATTTGATTCTTGAAGTGAAGAGGACGATGCTGTAACACTGGAGCTAGCTGTTGAGATTATTCTTTCAGCAATAGCGTTTTCAAAAGAAATAGATTGATCGATGTGACCCTAAGCTACTGTTGTAGACTTCCATTCTCCGTGCTCCTCAATATCCTTCATAGTTGCTCCTGATTCTGCTACCAAAGAAGCACCTTCTGAAACAGTGACCTGTGTAGAAGGCATTTTCCCAAACGTGTTTATACCAACTAGGTTGACACTGCATTTATAATTTGAGTATTTCAGAAAAAACTTTGATGATTGATAACAAAAGGGCCTAATGCAAATTTGGAACAAGCGGTTTATATATGAAGAACAATTCAATGAGAAGAAACACAGCTGTTTTCTAATAGATTTCAATATCTATTACATCTACTAGTGTGTGTATATCATAACTACCAGTTACACTCATGAATCAAAACATTGATTATCATATACATATATATCTCATTTCATTTACAAAATCATTCAAGAGTAATAGCACTATATTCTTACCTTGAACTCCTCATGCAAGACTTTGTGTTCTGCAAATAACTTGAGAGAAATCACTAGACAATATTCAATAATTTGCAATGGATGTAATTTGGTCGATTACCTTCCATTGAACATCTGCTGTATTGAATAACTTCTTTGGTTCGGAAAGAATGTGAACTTCTACCAGATACATTCTCTCGAGAAAAATATCTAGTCGAGGCCGGAATCGAACCCAGGATATTCCGATCGTGAGTCGGGCGCACTACCAGCACGCCAATTCCACAACCAAGTTTTTGACTCTATACTACTCCATCTTGATACAAAAAAATGTGAGAATCTTCCAAGGGAAGGAAGGAAGCAATCATTTTCAAAAGAAGTAACTCTAAACGTAGATGTGTAGATCATTCAAAAAAGTAGCTTTAAAACACAAAATGGAAGAGAAAGCCCTTCTGAAATAGCTACTTTCATGTAAACATTGAATTACAAGAAAGAAAAAATTCTTTCGAAACAAATACTTTCATATGAACACTGAATTATACAAAAAACACTTTTTTCTACTCAGTTTGTATTCCAAACATTCGTTAAAGATTCAAATCAGATATTATTCACAGGATTTATACACGATATACTAAATGAAAGATGAAAAAAAATTCACTCATATAGAACTCAGCCATCCTCACTGTTAGACACGTGTTTCGCCAAAAAACACTTGCCTCAGGTCTCTTCAGTACCAATATGGAACATATTATAAGAAAAAACACAAAATTCATTCATAAATCACGAATTTCATGTAACGGAACAAGTTTGATCCACTTATGTCTTCGATGTCATCCATGACATAGGATGGAGTGGTAGAAAGCCAAAAACTTTCTTACCCAAAAATTAGTCACTCCTAAAAAATGTAACTCCTTCAATTTGAGTATATTATAGTTCATAAGATTTCTGTAATTCAGGTTATTGAAAATCACAATTTCAGCATAAACTGAACAAAGTTTTATTCAAATATTTTTCATTATTATTATTTTAATTTAATTTCATTGAGTCATATTCAATTTCAAAGCACCGAAAGTTGAGAATACTTTTTGATAATGACAGATAATAATTAATTTGACTGACTCAGCGGATACTCGAACAATTCAATTGGAAAACTATAATAAGTATTCATGAATGCAACAGGTGGTGCCTGCGAAAAGTTCTTGAAAAAATCTAATCGCTGAACTCACCAGGATTTCAAGACATCTTAGGTATGGACAACGTGTTCATACTTACGGAAGTAAGGTTAAAATGAAGTTTGCAGAAAGAAAACAAAGAGGATTTTCATATTTGTGTGTGAAGATTAAAATTGGTTAAAAATGTACAGCATTATGTAATATTTATGTGATGAAATAAAATGATTACAGTGATGAAATTAAATTGAGAATTTGAAAATGAAAACATCAGGTTATCGGACATTATTGACAAGACACTTGAAGTTCGACAGAAAGTGTTTGGGAGAATCTCTTGTTCTGACCAATACTATGTTGCTAGTGAGATCTCACAGAATTATAAAATTATAAATAACAATTAATTTTCTTTATGTAAACAAAGAAGATAAGTTTGAAAAATTGGTGTGACACCCAAGTTAGCTTGCCGAGTTTGGTTTGATCATTCAACCAACAACTGCACTTGCAGAAATTTGGCAAGCTGTCTTGGAATGTCATCGCATGACATTCCGTCATCTGATGACATCAGACGCGACAATGACGTTCGATATTTTGAGAAAATAACGCCGGATGAATAGAGTAGGTGTAAATTGGCATGTATTCAGTGAATTCATTTACGTAGATTTCAAGACCGAATCATAGCAGCTTCTGAAAAAAGCAGTTCAATAGAAGAACATTCTCTAGAATTACTTACAACAGAATTGTAGAGACTCAACTGCACATTGTCTCTTCTGTTTTATTGACTCCCAATGACGAAGTGTAATAAGGTAGTCTCATAGAGTGAGACACACTAGGTGGCAATAACTTAGGAAAGTACATCAATGATTCTTGATTGAACTATAGTTTTGTTAATACTGCTTATCTCAGAATGTTTGCCAATTTTTTTTCTATGAACAGTTTCAATCAGCATACGTAAAATCGCACGTACACTCATCGCTTCAATATTCCTTTCTCCTAAATTGAAAAGGGAATATTCAAACGGTAAATGTATTATTCTAACCGATTAATTTCAATACCAGGAAGTTCAAAGCACACTTAACTGCTATTCGTGCTATTATTCCACTTGTAATAATATCCATTTAACCGTTTCCAGAAATTCCTTCCCATCTTTAGTCTCATATCTCCAACTGATAGCGCGCACAATTCAATTAAATTATGAGACTTCTAGGTAAAATTTTAGAGAACGGAAATACGTGTTATTGTGCTAGGTTCTAGGTCTAGAAGTTTGGTCCGTCTTCACGAGACAACTTCAAAGTGTAATATCTCGGTGAATACTCATTCAATTCATTTGAGCGATTGATTTCGTCAGCATGAAAATTGTGTGCTCGGGATTCAACGAAGGCCGTTATTGCCTGATCCTTATTGGCGAAAGTTCTACCCATGACAAAGTTATCGAAGTACTTTGTAAAGGTAATTGTCGGTTGGCTGGAGGTTTGGGGAGTACGGTGGGTGATGCAGAACTTCGACGCGCAATTCGTTTAATTTTCGGAGGGTAATTTGTGAAACGTGCGAATGGGCGTTGTTGTAGAGCAGAGTAGGACCCCTTATGTTGACCAGTGCCGGCCGCTGCTGACACAATTTCCTCACAGTAGGACTCTGCTGTGATAATTTGGCCTGGTGGCAGAAAGTTATAGTGAATTACACAAGCTGCTGACCACCATACAGTAACCAAGGTCTTTTTTGCAAATTGGAGTCTCTCAGTATAATATTTCCAAAATTATAAAACCGTATATCATTTTGTATAGCTCCCTTGGAAGGTCGCCCATACGCTGAGCTTGGTACCGGAACATCCACTAGCTCAGCCTTATATTTTACTTTTCCGCTGAACTTTAGTAATATAGAAACTCAAGTTGGGAAACTTCTGGTTCACCACTACTCCTCACCCCTTATTCTGGGACGGTAGTTGGAAATACCATTGTCATGGAGGTTCACTTCCTCCATATATTTGTTATATTGGTGTATTACACTTGGCTGGGAAAGAAAAACTTATTTACGTTCTTTTCGGTTCTATCAGTTGGTTTGCTTAAGGAGAAGAACTTCACATGTATTGGTCATAACTGTAACTACTGAATCATCGTTTTATCGTGTCACTGAAAGTTCCGAGTTGATATCGAACGCACAAGTGTGTGAACCTTTCTCTCTTTTTGCTATTGATTTGAAACCATCAAATGGACAGTTCGCGGTACGATTCTCCCTTACTGTTCCAGTTGCAAAAATCCTCTTTCTTTGTGAACAATCAATAGAGTATGAGAGGTGAAAAAGTTGTCAAAAAAGACGCGATGTTACTTTGGATCTTGGATAACTGCTAGTAGTTCCAAAACTACTTTTTGTGACTTGCCGACATGCTGTGCTTTTATGTTTTCAATACATCGATTTGAGGTTTGTGGAGAAGTACTAGAGCAAAAAGGTGTTTCTGTTTGTACCCACTTGGGTAGAACAACTACTTTTTGAGGATCTACTTCGGCGCATTTGGTTCGTTTTCTAAGTGGTAGATCATTATTGAATTCATCGCTGTCTATATTATCTTCAATATTTGGCTGTATTTCATAAGTGCCCGCAATATCTTCTGACCTATTTCCCTCCCCGACTGTATTTTCGTCAACGCCTGTCTTGTCGATAACTTCATCTGTTTCCTGCGGCACATAAACAACATCAATGGACAGCATTTCCACGGTCTGAGTCCTCTTCTAATAGAGCCAGCATTTCTGCAGTAGTTAGTGCCTTTCTGCTTTCCCACTTCGAAAATCGACTGTAATAGTAAAAATCGAACTAGTACTACTGATAACCCGGGATAAAAATAGTATACCTCACCTCATTATATGCTGTAGAAAAATAAAATCACTATAAATAAACTGTTCAATGCAATAAATGCAGAAAACAAAAATTTATATATACTTTCAACTGAGATGACGAAATTTACTGTACTAACATTCAGAAACAACTGATGTTTATTTACGTTTAGATGCTTGCAAGGTTGTATCAACCTTGCAGGCTTCAATAATAACTATGAAGTATGTATTATTTTGATAATACTAGGGTGTGAAGATGCAGTACTATTTGGATCCATTGAGATTAAGTCATTTGGACAACTTACTCGATACTAATGAGGTGCAAATACTCCAAACTGGTCTGTTGGTGGTTATTTCTGCTGAGTGGAATTATTTTCTGTTGCTCATTATACGGGAAGTTTCTTGCAGTGAGTTTTTCTATGGAAAAATATTGCACAGGTGTCTGTTGTTTGAATTTCATGAGTTCTGTACTAGTATTACACGATAAAAAATATTTCAAACCAACATTGGTGTCCTTATAGGTCCTTATTTCTTCCAGTAAAAAAAAAACTGTCATATGCAACTCCAAATATAGTTTATATCGAAAGAAGTATATTTCCTAGGGGAGATATCAGTTTTTGCTGAAAAAATTATTCTGAATGTCCACTTCACCATCATAAAAAAATGTATGAAATTTTTTTATGAAGATGAAAAAGTGAAAACGGGAAATGCTTGTTTCCAACCGAACAAGTTTATTTCAGGTTAATTGTATTGTTTAAAATAAATGTAACGAACGATATGAAAGATAATAAATTTGAAAAACATTTTAAAGATAAATATCAAATGTTGCGTTGAGATAATGGATATTTTTAATTGAAATTCGAAACATTTAACTTCCACATAATTCCTGCACTGTAGGATCTAGTGAATGCCTGACGCAAAACTACTTCCTCAGATAATAAATTGGATTATATCAGATGAACATTTATGCAAGTTACCTCACAGAGGTTAGTCTTCCATCCGATACTTTTTGTTCGAATAGCAGCAGAAATTAAACAAGTAGGTCACCCACAGACCGTTTTCATGGTGTTACCCATCATCAGTGCGTTAAAGATCCAATCCAAACAACAGTGTGTCTGTGATTTGAATAATTTTATCGTGCATACGAGTATACGATACATGTCGAAAAAAATCGGAATTAGTTTAATAACTGTGTCGTGGCGGGATACAAGCGGATTGACGAAAATTATATTCCGAAATAAAATCCGAATATTGCGCACAAGGTTTTTTTTTGGAAAATTCAAAAATGAACGTCATGATTTTTTTTTATATTCAATACATGAGAAAATTCCTAACCTAAAGATATTCCACTATTCGGCGCACGAAAGCATATGAAAGCATATGAAAAATTCGTGGAATTTTTTTTTTCTGATAAACTACATCTTTCTAATATATAAAATTCTCTTGTCACAATGTTTGTCTTCGTACTCCTCCGAAACGGCTTAACCGATTTTAACCAAATTTTGCATGCATATTCAGTAGGTCTGAGAATCGGCTAACATCTATTTTTCATACCCCTAAGTGTTAAGGGTTGTCCACCCCTAACATTTTTTTTATAATTCTATACAAATTTTTAATTTTTTATTTTTTTTATTATGTCGCATTAAAAAATACATTCAACCCTAAATTTATACCCTTCTATCACTAACCCCTATTTTTTAATAATCAATTTAGTAATTTAATTAATTTTTAAAATTTTCCGCGCTTTTACTGGATGCTCATTGGCCAGACTATATCGGTGTAACTACCCAGCGAACAA
>WOGR01005861.1:0-13490 GCA_015342045.1 Leptinotarsa lineolata | reverse complement strand
AACGAATGTTAGAAGACAGTTTTATTTGAGATAAGGATGTTAAGATTGTTGTCGCACTGAGCATTTTGAGCATCTACTCCGTTAACATTCATAGTTCTTTTTCATGTTCTACGTTTCGCATTACATTTTAGTTTTTGAGTGTATTTTATGGAATTTCGGTAATTTCATGATTTTGATTTATTTTACCTTAATTGTTGCAGTAAACTTGAAAGCGATAACATTTTTGAATAGAGAATGAAGAGACCTTTCAAACGATATATCACAAACCTATACTTCCCATTCAAAACTTGGGGGTTGTACCTGTAATTCGAAGTTGGTTGACGGAAGGGGTGGCATTTTTACGTTGAAGAATGTCAAATTATAATTTTCATTTGACATGTTTCGGGATTTTTTTTAAATATGTACAGTAACCGAAATAATGAATTCGTTCCATTTGGCATTTACACACCGTATATATTCCCAACATAAACCAGTTCAGTAGATTAATGGCTTCATCAGGTATTGACCAACTCCATCACTAATTCGTACAAAATTTACATGGAAGATGACGGACAAATGTTACTTTTTTTCAGAGGAATCTAAAATACTGTTGCAACGCTGCTCAGAACCATGTGGAGTCAAGCTGAAGTGCAACCACATCTGTCAGGGCACTTGCGGCGAGTGTTCTCAAGGTCGTACCCATGTGAAGTGCAGAGAGAAATGTGGAGTCCCGCTAGTGTGCAGCCACGAGTGTACAATACCGTGTCGGCAAGCGTGCAAACCTTGTCTAAAACCATGCGAGTACCGTTGCAAGCACAGCAAGTGTAAGAGAAACTGCGGAGACCCTTGCACGTTCTGTAAGGAGCCTTGCGGAAGAAATTGCGAGCACCAGGTGAATATTTCTGCAGTATTTCGTTAGCTTAAGACATGTCTCGTATTATTGAACTCCCTATTTTTAAGATTCCTTTGTATTGTCACAAAATATAAAATCAAAGAAAGTGAGCTTTCACTGCTGATTATAATTGTGATCGAAAGTTATTCCAAGTGCTAGTGACAAAAGGCTACATTGCTTATTTGTTTGCAGATGACTTCACAATTGAAGTATGATCTTAAGACAGTCATACTGGCAAACGTTGTTTTGCCAAATAAAATATTTCTAGGGAATTTCTAAGGTAGAATATTGTAACTAACTCATTGCCTGTGTCAAAACAATAACACTTACAAATAATATTAATCCATTGATGCTATAATGATGCTATAAAATATTGATTTTCGCTAGTCCAGGCTAACACAAACAAACTGGGTGGTTTGCCTACTCGAGAGCATGCCACGTATAATTGTCCATGTGAAAAACATGGTGCGCTCATCCAAGCCACAAACGGACATTGTTTGGCCTTGAGACTTATTAATAGTCATTGCAAATGCCAATCTGATTGGAAATTGTACACGTTTGAGATGAATTGGCACAATAGGGATTCGTGGTATTAATATATTTTCACCTCGGAACTTGTCGTTTAAAATGCTGACTTCGACAACGTTTCTCACAATTTTTTTAATGACTGATCGCGTGCTGTTGCACAGCCGTGGTGGATACAAATCACGAAGTGGGTCGGTTTAGAATAGTTACTGATGAAGGAATCGAATCTGTAATGAAAACTTCGTCTTCAGCGATGCACTAAAAAATGTGGAGAACCATGCAACGTACCTCCTTGCTCCAAGCCGTGCACGAAGAGGCTGAAATGCGGACACACATGCGTCGGCTTCTGTGGGGACCGTTGCCCCGTGCTCTGCAAGATCTGCGACAAAGAGAAACTGACGGAAGTTTTTCTCGGCAACGAAGACGAAGAAGATGCTATCTACGTCATGCTGGAGGACTGTGGACATATTTTCGAATCTAGTGACATGGAACGTTGGCTGGAGATTGACGAGAACGTAATAAAGGCAAAGGTGAGCTGTGAATGAATGTAATAATAATAATAGTTCTTTATTGATGTTATGATATTTCAAATGATTATATAAGCCATCCAGGGTGTACATCCGTTCGTCTTTGACAGTATCACGACGTTTCGTCAAGATCACGCTTGGAGCTGAACAGTTTCAAGTTCAGCTCTTGAGTTTTTGTTATACACCCCTCCCCCCGCCCCAGATCTCTTCCAATCCCCTGATTGTTTCCATTGTAGACCCATTTCACCTTACCTGTATTTTAGGTAAAAACTAATTACCAATTTCCACATTAGAAACCAGGTTCAAAACAGGTGAAGAATTCAATTCTATTCGGTCATCCAGTAAATTTTCAGAATTCATAAATTTATAAGCATTCCAAAATATTTAGTTTCAAACCTTTCTTTTCCAAATGTAAATGTTGCAGAAACATTTGAAATATTGAAATTTGATATGATCAGCAATCAAACATAGGATCAAAGTCACCCACATGGATTTCCACGTCTCCTATGGCAGATTTTCCTCAGGCGTCGGTTTTCAAATCCCCTGACAAGTGGACTGTATTTGTTGTAAGAGGCTGCACAACGGTGATTTTCTAAAGAGCTAGAGGTTTCTGTAAAAACAGTGAAAACAAAGTCGTAGTGAGTAGCGACTGCACTGAACATGGTCGAGAGCCATATGTTACTGACTATTATCTCGATAGAAACGTATACCGGGTGTTTTATTGCTACTGGTATACGCGTATTAACAAATAATAATTTGTAGGGTGATGAGAAATGTACCTGAATATGTTAATATGATTATTGGAAACCCAACGCAAGGCTTAACAGTAATTCTTCATGGTCATGGTTGAACTCATGTTCCCCTGTCAAAAGATGGTTTGCAAATGTAGAACTGGTCTTCACATTCAAGAAACTACTCCTATGTTCCTTTATTCTTCGGGAAAAAGTTCTCCTCATTTGAACAATATAAAGTTTTGGGCAAGGACCAAAAGGCAACTTACATACTCCTGATTTATTCGACACTGAAATTTTGTCTTGATTGTTTTTGCTTAAATTATTATATGTTCTGTGAGCCACGTCCAAATCTGTCCCTTTCAAAATACGAGGTTTGGGTTCACCAGAGTATGTCAATGTCCTACGACGCTTATCATTCTTTCTTGAAATGGGATAGACTTGGTAAATGGGTTTTTTTGCCGTTTTCTGGAAAGGTTATATGATCTAAATTATTATTATATAAAGCACAAATTAGGTAGAATTCAGTCTGTATGAAAAAGCTTGAGAAAGCTATTGAATAGCGAAACAGGTTTTGCGTTTTTTTTTATCTAGATTTTCATTTCGTGTCGGTCAATTTCATTACATTTCTTCCAGAGTTATTACTGTGCTTTTGGTTGGCTGGTTATACTTTCATTTTAAACTCGGTAGAGTCACTAGAATAGCCTTTCTCAAAGTGGGCGATAACGCTTCCTTGTGGGCGCTGAAGGCCTATAGTGGGCAGTAAAGGGCACAGAGAACATTAGGGGGCGTTGAAGCGGTTTAGCGGGACGATGGCTTATTTAAAAATGGTTTTTTGCTTTTAACACGCTTAACGCGCGTTTCTTCGTGTATCGCCATCTAGGAGACTAGACAGTAACTATTTCCTGTCCGATAGTTGTCAAACTGTTCAATAGGTGGCGGTAAGCTTCAATGCGAAGCGAGAAGTTTCTAGTCTCCATTCTCGAAAGTACTAGGCCCGGCTGCTGCCTCATATAAAAGCGCGGGCGCCATCCAGCCAGTAATGTCATTCGATGATATTACGAAAACAAGTGAATTTAGTTAGCGACTAGCTAGGTAAAGTGCTGTACGTGCGGTGGTGAATACTGTGAGTGGTGTCATTAGTAAGTTTTTAATACTCTATTCTTTACTTCGGCATTGTTGAAGACAACATTATGTCGAAAGCAAAACAGAAGAAACGGCAGTATAGCGCGGAATATATAAAATATGGATTTATTGAAAATCCCACAAATCCATCTTCGCCTAACTGGAAAAGAAACACACAGCTCAGTCAACTGTGTCAAAACTTTTTTAGGGGCTTCTAAGCAAGACGACGGACTCCGAGCTTCCTACAATATCTCCTTGCTAATTGCTCAATCAGGTAAACCTCACACTATTGGAGAGGATTTAATTTTACCGGCATTAAAAGAAGTAATAACTACTGTGCTCCGATGACTTGCTTGTTTACTGCCAACATTTGAAGAACATCCACAGTGATTTCGCAGAACGATTCCAGGACATTTTAAAATTGGAAATACCGGACTGGGTGTTGGATCCTTTTTCGAATGTCAACACAGCAGGATCACCCCAGCTGGAAGAAGAATTCATAGAACTGATAACGAACGAGGAAATAAAAATAAAATTCGATAATGGATATCAATAATTTTGGCTACAAAAGCCAATCCCGCAAATGTACCCTAGATTGTGGTCCACCGTTCAACAATTTTTGATAGCAATCTCATTATCGTATTTGTGTGAACGTGGATTTAGTGCTGTGGCAACGTTGCTAACTAAAAAGAGAAATCGGTTGCAGATTACCGAAGGCGGTGACTTACAGCTGTTTTTGAGTAAATGCGAGCCTGATATTGACAAACTTGTCAAAAATCATCAAATTCATCCTTCATATTAGATTAGTTTTGAAATTCAAGTTGAAATGTTTGTTTTAATAACATGAATAAAAGTTTTCCCAATATTACAAAATAGTGTTTTGCATTACCCTCAACAGAAAATCTTATTTTCACTTGACGCATATAATTTAATTATTAAAATAATGACTGCGATTGTAATTCTTAAGACGCAGTAAAGTCAAAAAAATTGGGGGGCGCTAGAAAATAATTAATTCTTGGAAGTGGGCGGTAGACAAAATAAGTTTAAGAACCTCTGGTATAGTACAACACAATTTAGAATATTTTTCTTAGTATACCTATATTTCTTACTGGGATTTCAAATAACAGTCAGTTGTCCTAAACTCATCTCCTCTGAAGTGGGCCACTTTCCCTCGGAGTAGCCCTTGTTTCTGATCCAGTAACCTAATGAAATCTTACCTCCACAACACAGGGCAACAATCAGAACGCCACTGCCAGCTCTGCTCGCAAATTTTCGCAATTTCCCGCTCCCGTTCGGACCATTTGAGTATTCCGCGCCAATCCCGGTGGCCCCGATCAATATGACAGTATCTCAGAGGGCGTACAGCAAACTAGATAATGCTGGCGGTGCTCCGATGCCAAGCATATTTTCCTTGTGAAAAAGTCTTGCATCCAACGGGACTGGGAGGGTTGCACTCTGGAAATAATCCCGAATAATTCATTTCATAGCCCATTCGTGCCTTTATTTAGTCGACCTAATCCAGTGACCCATGAGAGGGGTTGTTCGGACTCTAGTGCACGGTGCAGTCGAGTGCAGCTGATGTCGGTGTGAGAAATGCAAGAGGGTTCAAGAGTGGAGACGCGCATGGTAATTTTTTTTTACTTACTGGTATATTTTTTCCAAGGGGACCTTTCAGGGTGTCGATTGTTAGTTAAGGGATGTAGGGTGATGGATTGTTCCCCTCTATTTTTTTGGCTGAACTAGGTTTGTTTGACACCATCTTTTCTTTTTCCGAATCGTGAATTTTTCAAGCGGTGTGGAACACTCAAATTGAATAAATTAATTTTATAATCACTCCTTATTGCGTAAAATTATCATCCAAAAATTTAATTGCCTCAGAGTGGGCCTTGAAACCTGATCCATCATTGAAAAGGCCACTGTCATTCAAAAATTAATATTTTCATACTTGAATAAAAAACTAACCATTGAAAGAACATTCTGCATTCTGATTGAGATTTTTTTCAAGTACAAAAAACAAGCACTGCAGGAAATTCCTAAAGGCGCTCTGAGAGATAATGCATTTATTCCATTCGACTGTATTATGATATCATAATCCATTTTTCATTCTCAGTTGTATAACCGATGCAAAATGCTTGATTCAGCAATCGATATTTGATATGCTTTCATCTGTTATTATTTTATTGAGACTCAGTTAATTCGAAAAATCTCTATGATTATTCAAGTGAGACTATTGGATTGGAATAATACATTGAATTTTGTGTTAGGAATCACACGTTAAAAGGTAAGACCTCATTAGTCCTTAGCTCGCACAAGTTTCGACTTCTGAGGGTTGTCGTTCGTAGGGGTGCGACAGCTGGTTAACGGAAAAACATATTCTAAACATACATATATTTGTGATGGTAGTAATGGTGTAAGCTAGATGACTCCGAAATTTATGTATGTGCTCATATCATATAATCATATCCTCTTCTCATTACCAAAAGATAAACAATCTGCTCATCAGATATCCATTCACCATCTATGTTACTTACTACCTTCAACTCATTATCAAGTGATTGTCTTAGTGAGTATCAAGATCAAAGGAGAGAATATAGCGTTTTAGTACCTATTTTTCAGTTTAATGAGGTATCAACTTCCCAAATAATATAAAAGGCAATGTGTATACAAACCTAAAGTGGCGATAACCATGGTTAGGTTACCTAGCAATCATTGAATTTCATTTTTTGACTCTTTTTAAAATAATATGTAGTGCTGAGAATAACAGGTCTGGTCTGTGATATTGCTCTCCATACTACCATCAGTTTCTGTGAAATTATATGAAAAACGACTATTTTACTAGTGTTTCTGCCCGAAACAGTAATGATTAATAACATGTCGGCGATGTTAACATAACATAATATGCTGATATCATTTGCATAAAGGTAGGTCGTGGCGAACCCAAAATGAGGTTATGATAGACCAAGATGTTGATAACAAAAAACAAAAATTTGCTGAAATTTACAGAAAGTTTATCAGACCTATGGAATTTCAAAATATAGAAATATCAACTCTCAACTAGAAATAGAACAAACCGGTTTATTCAAAGAATATACAATAAATGTGAATACCTCATATTGTGAAGGTTGATCCACATCGTAGACCTGAGACCTTGACAACCTTCTGCATTTGTCCAGCCAAAATGTCTGCTGTGTTTCGGAAAGCTGACCCATCAACAATTTCACCAAGGATTTCATTTCGAAAGAATGATCTGAGTAGAGGCTGTGGAATGCAAAAAGTGAATCTCATCAGAATTGAAAAATTTGACAATTGCTGCAAAGAGAAATGCCACAAACCCATCCCTATCATGGTCACGGATGCTACAAAGAAAGGAATCCGAACTCCTGATGATTTTAAAGACTCCATCCAATACCATTTTGTCATGTAGACACTGCGATTTCCCAATTGACGTTGCACTATAATCATTGAATAGCTGAATTTACCACTCTTCAATATAGCCTTCCTATGTTTTAACACGGCCTAATCTTCGAATGGGCATTGTCACTACGGTCGTACAAATATCAATTAAACTAGCTCAATATTTACTAAAAGATGATGAAGTTTTTATCGTTAATGAACTGTTTGATTCTTGGGAATATATTAACGCTCTCTTGAAATTATGTTGAAGAAACTTTAAGATTTGAACATGAAAAATCTATCACGGTCTCTGTAAACACTGTTGAATACCCACAGTTTTAGTTGCTAGGGAACTGGAGTCTTCGTTAGCGAATCCCTAGCAACTGATCTGGGTTTAATTAAACTTTCGGTGAACTACCACCAGCCCTCAAATATTATGTTACGGAAATAACTTTTGGATAATATAATAAAGTTGGAATTTCTGAAATAATTGGGATATGTAATAGCGGGGCTGACTTATAACTGTGACGAAGGTGACATTCTTATTCAAAACCATATATTACTCATATTACTGTAAATAATTTGCTCCGAATCCTTAGCCTGTTGAATAGAAACATATCATTTATTATTAAATGATAGAGAATGAAGAAAAAAGCTGATTATTTTATATATTTTCCATATGTGTTAGGAACGATTTATTGGAATAAACGAAGAATCCAATATATTGCTTTGCTGACGACAGCACACTTGTCTCGTCATTCCATTTGGATACCAGGAAATCGGTTGCGGATGTACATCTTCACCGGCAGCAGGAGGTTGCATACCTTAATGAGGATCTAGAGATGATTTCGAATCAGGGTGAAAGTAACCAGGTTCAATTCAATGCCACGAAAACCCAGGCATCGGTTTTCTCCAAAAAGATGAATGTCTCTGAACCGGATTTAATGATGTCAGGACAAACAATTTCGCTTTCTGCTTCAATAAGTTTGTTGGGTGTTAAAATGGACACTAATATGTCTTGGCACAATCATGTTGCTGGAATTGCGAGGGCTGCTTCTCAAAAGCTTGAAACACTATTCCGAACCAGAAAACTGTACACACCTCAGCAACTTTTGATGCTTCATAAAGCTCAGATCAGACCTTCTTTGGAGAATTGTTCTCATGTATGGAGCTCTGCCCCTAAGCATTTCCTGAAGCTGCTGGATTTCATTCAGAAAAAAGCCATCCGACTGATTGAAGACGCCAATATCACTTGCAACTTTGATAGTCTTGAACATCGAAGAAAGGTTGGAGATTTGACCATAGTATCCTGCTCAACAAGCTTTCGACTTTTGAGTTATCCAGTGACTCAATTTCTCTCTTCAAATCGTATTTTTACAACCGTAAACAGTATGTCAAATTGAATGGCATCAACTCTGTTGAATATGTAGTCACATCTGGTTTACCACAAGGGTCAAACCTAGGACCCCTACTGTTCAATATTTTCATCAATGATATCGGAGCAGATGACTTGAAATTTTATCATAACATAACATAACATGTTTTAATGATTGCGAACGTCCTGAATTCAAATCGTATTGCTATATGGTGTCGGAATAATAATCTGTCTCTCAACATATCCGAATGTAATGTTTTACTCACTGAAAGTGAATCTAACATTACACAACTACGTCATGAACAATCAAGTTCTAGAGCGTCCTGACACACTCACTGATCTAGGTGTTACTTTTGATTCATCACTCTCTTTCAATAAACATATTGACACTACTCTGACAGCTGCTTATCGCGTGTATGGATTCTTAGTTGAGAATAGCAAAGATTTGGAAAAAATTCCAACATAGAAATTACTTAGTTTACTTTTGTTCGATCTAGGCTGGAATATGCATCTGTTGTGTGGAGTCTCTACTATCAGCTTCATATAAATCAACTAGAAGCCCTACAGAGGTGCTTTCTGAAATATATGTCTTCTGAACTTGGTGGTACGTATCCTACTGTAGGAATACCCCATTATAAATTGCTTGAAACTCACAAGTTTTGTAATCTCGAGGTAAGGCGTAAATATCATTCACTTCTTTTTTTATAAAAAGTCATAAACAATATCATAACCTACTCTCAATTATTACATATGTTGAAGTTTTGGGTTCATAGACGGTCATCTAGGAATAGTGTCTGTCACCTTTTACCTCAACACTCCGCGAACAAACATAATGAAAAAATACCCAATTTTTACAATGTGCGATACCTGTTATTCTGTTAGTCGTGTCCTAGATATATTCAACTGCCAGTTTATACAAATCAAAAGACATTTCTCACCTAATTGACAGTTCTGCTTTCCATTCAATTCACTTCATATATAGATTCACAGTTTATGTTATGTAAGTACATATTTGTAAATGCCACGGCTTTTCCCTATTCTGTAATTGGGTTCATCCTGTAGAGTAGTGTATGAAATAAATGAATGAAAATGAATAAATAAATAACTCGGCGGCACTGCTGGCCATGTATTCCATCAGGCATTGGATACGAAAGGCATGTTGTTTCGCCAACTTGATCTTAGTCTTCATCTTCTGTACCCACCGTTCAATCTTCCGAAACGTCAGGCCAAGATTCCGTCCTTCTGATTCGGAAAGCTTTTGAATAGCTGTATATACAGCGGTGTTGATTTGCTAGTTATCAGCCTCTTCTGTGAGAGCATCACGAACTCCTGCGTCTAAACGAGCGAGTCCTTGTGATCTCTTCAGGCGCCTAATTAAGTGGAGCGCCTTGCGTGATCCGATTGTATGCACTGGTGGCATGATGTGAGTCTTCTCTCTAGTCGCGCCAATGGGTGGTAAAACTGTTACTCCCACCACTTCCTTGGTAGCCTGGAAAAGAGTTAAATAGCCCGGCCATCGACGATAATCCCTTAGGTTTTGGACGGAAATGGCGGCATGGTGCGGATGTGTTTTACACCACAGAGCATGCACTCTACCCGTGTATCCACTTCTCCCGGGCTTACTACTCTCATAGCATCCACTCAAAGAATACGATTGTCATCTGTTGGCAAAATCTCGTTATAGGCTCCACCGCCATACCTTTGACCCATAGTTCGAGTGGGTCGGCTGTCTAGGCCTTTTTCTTCATTATTTATCAAGTGGTTAGCCCAAAAGACTCACGGCCGGCATGGAAGGGAGGAACGAGTTCTCCCTCCTGAGTGCAGCCAGGCTGCCTCCAGATTTTGCACCATTTGCTTGGGTAAGTGCTTATGATTATTATTATTATCACCATATCATCACACATACATACATATAGAGCAAGTTAGATAAAAACTAATGCTTTGAGAAATGGGTTGCGCCTGATGAAGCAAAAAACTGCTCAAATCAGTCCGCCATTGAAAAAAAGCATTTACTTTTTTCGCCGTCAGTTCTCAACTCTCTTTATATGCGAAGTATGAGAGACACACCTATATGCAGCGAATCGTCTTTTTCTCAAAGGATTCTGCCGTCATCTCGCGAAGAGTGCCGAGAGCGAGAGAGGGGTGGTTTTTACGTATTCCCTTCACATCGCTCGGGGTCTACTTAAAGCCTTACATTTACACATGCATATTTATAAACATTATCTTCTATTACGGAGGACGGAGGAGTGTAAAGTATACCGAAAGCAGTGCTTCCGGCCGCCCTGAGAGCTTTTATAGCTCAGTTTTACTGTATAAGTAATATTAAAGCAGCCGATTTGCAGCTCCCCATAAATATTTAGCCTTAATTCTGAAAGCGTTTCCGAGGCACACGTTATATATTCATAATTTACTCGGGAACTCTTTTTGTACCTCTCTGAAGGAGTTTATGCAAGAGTTAATGCAGGATGGTGGCGGAATAGCCACAGTTGGCACTTCTCGAAACTGATGGGGGAATTGACTCATTGTAATTGCTGTAAATGCTCTCTCACTTTTTTAATGAATTTACATCATTTACCTCTTCAGTAATTTCAGGTAATCGAATTTTGATAAGTATTCGATAAGATAATTTTATTGATCTTTCAGTTGTATAAAACAATACCAATAAGGTATAGAGTTATGACTATGAAATGGACATTGAGAGTTGAGGGTTAGTAAACATTGCAGTAACACTTGGGGAATTTAAATAAAAAAGTGAAAGTTTTCGATTTTGTGTATACATATTTACACACATATACACTATAAATATCAAGGAATAACTAACATGCAATGATTATCGTACTGCTTGTCTGTTCATTTGTGTTACATTGGATAGGACAGCTTCATACTCGTCAGTAAAGTAAACACATTTTGTAATCAGCAGGTCTTTCAGATATGTTCTGGACAAATATTAATTCAACTCTTTGACATTTTCAGTCTGAAACAACATGATCGTGATAGATCACATCCTATTGTATTATGATTCTGGAAATCACAATTTCTACATTATGTCGATTTATTTTCATGAATATCTATCAAAAGATAGAAGATGAGGTTACAGGAGTCTGAGAAATCAGCTCCAGATATTCTCCTCACGGCCCAACCCCACTCATCATAGTCACAAATTAGCAGACATTATTTGTAAAGATATACTATCACCTGGTTCCAGAGAAGTTAAGGAGATAGAAGAGAACATAAAAAAAAGAGAAACGACAAACTGATATTCACAAAGAACACTCTGAACACATTAGCTATTACCCTTCTGAAGAAAGGCTCCACACAATAATTCATGAGAAAAGTCAAGAGGACCTTAGAAGAACCAAAGATGCTTTTTCCTACATCCTGGGATACTAGAAAAACAACGTGTATGAATCCACAACCTACAGAGATGTATGGTTTGATAAGGCATCATTAAGAAGGCAATCTTACCAAACCAGTGGTGTCCTACATCGACGCTCCAACCAGTAAGAAAGCTTACAAATTTCACACCATCAAACACTGTTATAAATTGTAAAGACCTAGCCAATAAGCTAACTAATATTCATAACATTAAATTAATATCTTTTGATGTGAAAAACATGTTTCCAAATATTCCAACAAAATAATGCCTTCCTCTACTGAAAGACATACCAAATATACAGAATACCAATCCAGTGGCGTATGTTGGGGGGCAGCGGGGGCCACGGCCCCAGGCGGCACTCGAAAGGGGGCGGCAGAGGCGCCAATTCATCAATTTGAAAAATGTAAAAAAATGTTCGAAATCGCGCACGCAATGTAACGTACGTGCCAAGCGAAAGGGTAAGTTAGCGTGTGAAAGAGAGGCGGTGAAATGCAGCGAATGCAGAGGCGGTGAAATGCATGGAGTCGAATGCAGCGGAAGTGGCGACACCGCATTATGTCCATCTCAAAATTACCAAAGTCAGCCATTCTTACCATAGAAAACGATATAAATGTTGATGTAGATGGTTGTGTGAAGGCCATTGCGTCAAAAATAGCACGTAAAGTGAATTTTCAATCGAATGTTTGTGCAGCCTAGGGATTAGTGCAGGTTTCATGAAAATAGGTTGACGGATTCACTTACTGACCTCTTTGATGTGGATGTTGAGTCTACCCTGCAGGCTGCAGAGTGGACTCAATCCAAGTTCATCTCAATTGCTGTTATAAAATCGTTGAATCCCGGCTGAAAGTGAGGCCCATATTTGGTGGTATTCAACGGTTTTCTCAATTCAAAATGCAGCGTTAATTTACTGGTGAAGTTTTTTTGTTATCTGCGTTAGGAGATTCTAGTTGACTCCAGTTTATGTCGGCGTTGGTTGGTCAAACCACCAAAATTTGTCAAATTAACTTGGGTGTCACACCAATAGGTGATTCCACTTATGTCTCGCTAGCGTTTACGTAGTTATTTTTATCGAGTACTTTTCTTGGTTCTTCACATTTTGTTTTCAATAAAGGACCGCCTGCTCGGTACTGATGATGCCCAACAGGCTGAAACAGATATCTACCGGTGGCTTTTGAATTGAAATCACATTGGGAATGATCAGAATAATAATATTACTATGGTATTAGTACTATTACTAGTACTATTACTAGTACTATGGAAGTAGCTGACAACAACAATGGAACACCAATGGGTCAAAGCTGAAGGAAATAGGGCCGTCAGTAAACCAATGGAAATACATCTCAATGCCTAGGAAACATCATGTCATCCTCACAAGACTTCCTATAGGACACACAAGGCTTACCCAAGGACATATCATAGACAAAACAGAAGAACCACACTGTGATATTTGCCTGACAAAAATTACTGTCAAACACATTCTCCACGAATACCCATTATATTACTAACAAAGAGAATCTCACCCAGATCTTAGGAGAATGCAGCGCAGCCGAAAATGTGATAAACTTTT
>WOGR01005860.1:0-13490 GCA_015342045.1 Leptinotarsa lineolata | reverse complement strand
CAACGCTTGCAAATTATTGAATTTTATTATCAAAATTCATGCTCGGTTAAGATAAGAAAGTGCATTGTGCACTTCTTCCAATTTTTGGGCAGTTTCGTCGGCCCACTGAGCTCTTCGGAAGCTTGTGACTAAATTTCGAACCCAGTTTACATTATTGGACATTAAATCACCAACAAGCATACGTAGAGTGAGGACCAAAGAAAATATTGCGGCTGTATCCGCCAGTGTTCGTGATGACCGTGAAATATCGATTTGCCGCCGTTCGCAACAATTGGGCCTCTGTTACTCCAGTACGTGGAAAATTATGCGAAAGGATTTGGGTGTAAAACCTTATAAGATACAGCTGGGTAAGAATTGAAGCCACACGACCTCCCACAACGTCTAAAATTTGGTGAATGGGCGCTGGCAAAGTTGGAAGAAGATCCACATTTTTATCTAAAAATTGTGTTCAGCGACGAGGTTCATTTCTGGTTGGATGGATACGTTAACAAGCAAAATTGCCGCATTTGGAGTGAAGACCAGCCACACGCATTGCAAAAGCTACCGATGCATCCCGAAAAAGTTACTGTTTGGTGTGGATTATGGGTCGATGGCTATATCGGGCCGTACTTCTTCAAAGACGACAATGGCCGGAACGTTACTGTGACTGGCGAGCGCTACCGTGTGATGATTGACGATTTTTGTTGCCCAAAATGGAATAATTGGACATGCCTGACATGTGGTTTCAACAAGACGGTGCCACATGCCACACGACAGGCGAAATAAAGGCCCAATTAAGAGCTGCCTTCGGTGAACAGTTTATCTCACGTTTTGGGCTCGTCAATTGGCGGATAGACCGTGTGATTTAACTGCTTCGAATTATTTCTTGTGGGGTCATGTTAAGGCTCATGCCTACAGGGATAAACCAGCAACGACTGACGCTCTGGAAGTCAATATTGAAGCATTTATACGTGAAATACCGGTCGATATGTTAGAGAGAGTGTGCCAAAATTAGACCTTGAGCACGGGCCATCTAAAGCGGAGCCGTGGACCACATTTGCATCAAATCCTCTTCAAACATCAAATTATATTGATCGTTCTATCGATTCCAATGAAGATTTCATCAATTTTTACAAATTTTTTGTGTTTTTTGAAAATCAAATCCTATACCTCTTAAAAAATCACCCGGATCTTTTTTGAATATATTGAAGTTTTTGTAAATATAATTTTATGCGGGTATTACGTCACCAGCCGGAGCTAGGCTGCGCTGATGAGTAATACTAAATATCATCCGATTCAAATCCCTGTAAAGGACATTGTTGGAAAAAAATCCTTGAAATAAATTGATTTTCACATAGCTGGATGTGTACTGAGATCAAACAATTTTATACTACAAACAGAGAACCATCGTTCTCCTGAACACAAACTATTTTTCCCAATACATGAACCATACACTGATACTAGACGCCTTGATATACCCTGTCCGAAGCCTAATAATGATTTAATAGCTGCCGCAATGAAACTTTGTAACTCCATTAGGGACAATAAATTGGATATGTTTACTTTAGTTCTTGGTTAATTATATGGGAAAATTGAACACACAAATATTGGCGACTGTTTCCTCTCATATAACCAAAATCGATTGGGTATTGTGTTTGTAGAAACACTGATTGCCGTTGATCGAAAATCGAATTTCAAACAAGTTATGAGGATATCACTACGGTAATGAGAACAATTAGAATGTTCACTGGTTGATTATAAACAAAAGAGCCACCGAATTTTTGGAAAATTCATATGACGACTGTATTTGTTTCTTTTGAACAATATTATGTTTCGTTTGCAACATACTTCATCAAATAGAATTTCGAAGAAATATCTAAAATGTTACATATTGTTCAAGAATGAAATATTACTAAAATTCAATAGCAATATTTCAATACTTATATTTATCTTATAATATTAGCCCAATGTCTACAAAAACAATGTTTCATAAACAATTGTTGAAATTTTTTGTAAATTTTTAATGAAGAATTGTTTTACAATCACCTATTATAACATCATAATATTACAAAATAATGATATCTGTACTACAATAAAATGCTTCACAAATTTGATGATCATATGATCGACAGCAATCTTGAAACAAGTCCTGTTTATATTCAATTTTACTTTCATAAGGGAGGTTTTCTATCTCTAGAAGAAATATTGTGTATGAAATATAGCTTTTTTGCAAAAAATCAACTAATTTGAATGCAAAATGCTAAAAAATTGAAATTAGTTTGAGATAACAGTAATTTCTTGGTATAGTTAGACCAAATTTTTGAACAATTCAATACTTACAAAAAGTGAAGAATCTTTTATCTTATATAAAAAATTAAGTAGGTGACGATCCAACAAAAGTTCAGTTATCTATTAGAACCATGAAAGTGAAGTGACGATGAAAAATCAACATCCATTTTGTTGTCGATTATAATTCATAAAGAAAAAGTTTAAAGGAAAGATTACTAATTCACCATAATTTAAGTAATTAGGAGGATCGTTAACGTAGAATCAAAGTATCAAAGATCCATAAATACTCCCCTGTGGTGTTCCTGTTGTTATAAAACAACATATTGTTCTGTTTCACCTTGAAACTACGATTGAAGAAGAGAGAGACAATAAACTTATTTACAATACCGCAGACACCCATGTTAAATAGTTGATTTGTAATTACTTCATTGCTTAAAGTATAGAAAGCACTATATATTCAAATGAAATAACTGGACACAATATTTTTCTCATAATTGAATCAGAGAATTTCTTGCATAAACTAGTCTTTGATCCATATTTCCAGAAGGCGCCAATAATTGACATGGGATTTTTACTGGCACCGTTTTTCAATATTGGAATCAATATCGTGACTAAAGAAAGACCAGGGTTATTCTCTAGAAGAAATATTTGGATTTTTCAAATGCGCAGTTGATCAGTTGGAATATCAACCCATTTCTTGAAAATTCTAGCATGCCTTGTGCTTTTTTTTTTCAGGCAATAATATCACTTTTTTATATCCTCCACTATAACTAATTCAAGAAATATTCTATCCCGCTTCGTACTCTCTGAAATGCTTATCAATATTAACACTTGAGCTCCCATTTTCAATATATTTTTGGCAAATATTCCACAGTATTTTACTTAAGTCAGATAAGTGCACCTTTTTCTTGAAATAATTCAATTTTTACTGGTGTATCTCGTTTTAACAACTGTTCTTATATGCGATATAATGAATAAGATTCAGGTTTAAGGAAGTTTCTCATCAATGCCAATTAGTTTGAGTGTGACCATATGGAGACCAGGGGAGGTCAAATATCTGGGAGGTATACTAAATCTCACACTGACCTGTTACCAACATCTAGAAAAGGGTAAAAAGAAAAGCTAAAGTAGCGCTGATGGTAGCTAGATGCATATATATGATGTTCTGACTTTACACCATGGTGGTTGAACCCATGATAACACATGAATCTATGGTCTGGTAGTCAAAGTCAGAGTAAAAAGACTTGTTTGATAATAATAGACACACCATCAGCTGCTTTGAATACGCTCTTGAATCTTCTTACTTAACATCTTATTATAATGGGAGAGTCACCAGCGGGTCAATTCAGATTAGAAAATTAACTAAATTAGAAGGAACAGAATCTGTAGAGGAACTAGCATCTAAAATATTCTCGAGCCACATACATCGAAATACATTTTCGATGCATACTTAGCAGTTTAAGTAATAAACCGCGGGTAAACAGTGCAGACCACACGGCGTTTATCCATTGAAGTTATCCGTCCAACTACCCAATCTCGCATCTGCGGACAACGGGCTTTGGTCGGTTTCAGCTAGATGTGTGGTAGAGGTTTCTCGCAAGACCCCTTCGACGGTTACTCGTCCAACGTTGGAAAGGTAGCTTTCCTAACATGAGTACCCCTTGGGGTAACATGAGTGCCCCTTGGGGTAACATAAGGGTGTACGGTGATGACTAGGCGTACACCCAAAATTTGTTGGCAGACCGCCATACCCCATATCTACACGGGTAACAGGCGCACGTCTTTAGCGTATGATATGTGGTAGAGGTAGCTCGAAAAAGTCCTCGACGGTTACTCATCAAACGTTGGAAAGGGACCTTTCCTTACATGAGTTCTAGGGAAGGGGGGTGAAGTGCCCACTCGTGGCTGGAGGCTAGTGAGTCTTCACCTCCATTGGCGTTGGCCTCTTAGGGGCACTGCCTCACTAGCGGATAAATTGGACGTAATACGTGAATCCATTCATGGGCACATGCAGCCCCTTACTGGGACACGGAAAAGCTTGGTCCGATCCGTGATTCCCGCCTTTCTGTTGATCCAAGCGTTCAAAGTGTCGGGGCATGCGGTCCACCCAATGGAAACTAGTATCCGAGTCTGGCCTCAGAGGGCATTGAGACGTTCGAGGTGTTGGGCCCGGGTAGACGGAGCTACTAGTATCCAAGTATCCGAGCGTGACGATGTGCCCGCTCGCTTGACGGGTCAGCAGAGGCAAATGTACCACCAGAGTCTCTGTGGAAATAGTAGCATAGTTGGTCTGGTCGATACTGGATGGAACGCACCACCGCTGGGTCGGCAGAAACACCTGGAACACTAAGGCTGGGGCCGCAGTGTAGGAAGGTTGGTAGGATGGTAGATAGCTGCCTGGCGTACATCTATAAACGTGCGTAACAGAAACCATCGGAAGATACGCCAGGCGTCTATCCAACCTAATTAGTAGTGTTTGATATTCCAGCCGGGTAGCCTAGCTATGGAGGAAAGCGTAACTTTAGAGAGAGGCATGATTGTTACTTTTCCCCAGTCAGTTGGATACTGGCTTCATTTCACTGCGTCCAGGATGCATTGCCTCTCCACCATCCACCTTTACAATGCACCCTCCAAGCAACCATCTAGCATCCTGCAGTGCGGATGCTAGATGGTTGCGGATTAGAAACCAAACATTGACCGCTCGGTCATTACACATCGGTCTTTCTGGCAGAAGTGTGTGCAATCTAGCAATGCACAAAGAACATCCGTTCGAGGTCTCAAGAAAATGAGCGAATCAATGTGTTCACAGACGGACTACACTTGGAACACTGATGAACCAAAAAGTGACATCGTGACTCGTCTGGGAATGCCATGAATAGTCTGATTCTTTATTGGGTGCCGGGAGACTCAAGCTCGCAGAAAATAAAAAAGCTGATAAGTGTGCTAGAATAGACACGGATCGTGAACTCTGTACATATATAGGCTCTGAACCAGCCGTGGAAGTACCAAAATATTTGGCATGGAGCCAGATTGGAAATTGTCTATAAAAAATATGAAGAGTACCAGAAACATACAACTGGAAACCCCTTCATGAAAGGATCGAGAAGTGAATGAAAGAACTACTTCAGAGTAGGGATCGACTCAGAACAATAACAGGGCAACTCACTGGACACTGTCCATCAAAACAACACCTGAATACCTAACGGAGACCCATGCAATGCAACAGAGGAACACGACTTGTTATATTGTATGCGAATGTGAAGAACTGAATCACAAGAGGCGGGCAATCTATGGACAGCTCACATTATCTCTAGAAGTATATGAGAAACATCTAACAAGGAACCTATAAAAATCAGTACAGGCTCTCAAGAACAGGAACAAAACCATGGGCAGAAGTCATAAAAATGAACACCCACTGAAGTTTTGAATCAAATCACAAAAAGTTATCGTGTAACTAAAATCACGTAAGAACCCCCACGTCTTTGTACGTTTGAAAAGAGAATTAAATTACCGGCGAACGCAACAAACAAATTTCGTGAGGGCAAGAACAAATTTCATACTTGAAGAATTCTGAATCACCCCTTAAGGCTCGAAGTGGCAAGTGGGAAGTGAGATAATTAATCATCATGATCAGTAAACCTCTTAAAACGAAGGTACATCACGATTCCGAAGGTGGGTACAATTTGCAACTTGATTGCAAGCCCATTAATAAAAAATGACTATAGAATGCAATAGTACATTAATTGGGAGTGCATACTTGGGTGAGGTATTAGAGGAAGATAGCGAGTATTAGCAATTGTGTTGAAAGATAGTAAAGATTTATAATCGTGAACGATCCTAGGCTTTTCAGCCTCATAGCAATATGATCCATTAGACATTCTGTTTGTATTAGTTATGAGACTTCTACGGAAGACGATTCATTTTCGATATAATATGTCACATTTTTCATGTTTTACCCTTTTTCTCATATTTTATAATAATATTACAAGAATTTCTGTAATAGCTTCTAGACCACTCGAATAAGTTTTTTTTGTTCACAATGGAAATACATGCAAAATTAGGTATACTGAATTATATAATTGAAAATTTAATCTTGGTAACAGTGTAATTATTTTGTTTTTCGTTTATATGTAGTAAAATGACAGTTACTGGAATGTCTTAAATCACTTTTTCGACCAATTCGACAAATATCAGGGTATGTCTACCCTATTTAATTATTAGACTTCAAATAATACTTATATGATAAGATAAAACATGTGTTTCATTAGTGCTTCTGAAAGCAGAAAGGGCGATTTCACAAAATTCAGTAATGGTATTCTACTCTGAAATCAGGAAACGCTAAGGGCATTTCATGTTGTTCAGACTTACCATTGGGCTCTCCGCCAAAAGTCCACAACTAATTAGAGCTATTAGTGATTTCTACAGTGCCTAAATCAGTGTCTTCAAATGGTTTCAGCCTTTAATTTATAAAATTCTTTTTTCTGTGGTTTACCTATTTTGTGCAGAAAGTGTTTCTGGTCGAACTCAGAGTGTAAAAAGTTCTACAATAAAACTATCCCTGTCATTCATCTCTGCATCAATTTGGTTTAGGAAGAAGTAGATTGGACAGTTATAGAAAATGAAGTACATTCATTAAAACCACTTGTTGATGACTGGTACGAGCTGGTGCCCAAGAGCCGAAAAAAGTGACAAAACGTTTCTACTTTCAGTCGCATCTGATAAATTACAAATCACTTTTTGAAATCAGAAGGCAGTTCCAATGAATATTGTCCAAAAAAATCGCTCTCAGTTACTTCCATGGTAATATAACGGAAGTTGGATCTGATCACTTTTTTATGATAGATTTGTACTTGGCGTATGAAACTCATTTGCCAAAGTAGTTGTTGTCTCGTCGACGTTGTGATGGCAATATAACTACCGTTGCCAGAATAATTCTATTCCCCACGTGACCCCAGACCCACTCAACTTATTTAAATCTCAACATACTTGAGAGAGATCAAAATACTTGAGAGAGATCAAAATACTTGAGAGTGATAATTATTTTAATGATGTATCTCCCTAAATACCCTTGTTAGGGATCTCGAGTATATTCGGAGTTCGTCTCTAATTAAACCTAATGCCTCCGATTTGATATATGTAATGGGCCTGATCTGAAATTCTGGGATAATATTTCACTTACGACGAATTACATATGGTACGTTGCTACTGAAAAAGTTGAGCGGCGCTGAAGGCATGCGGGGGTTAATAAGAATGTAGAGTAGGCGTAAAAATTGGTCTCCCTGAAAACGTATCTCAAGAATTTGTGATTTTTATGGGAACCCTGTATATTGCGTATCCTGAGTATACTAATATCGTGTATTAATAAAGTAGTAATTTTTCTGGTATTATTTGGGCAGTGTTTTTACCATGTGTTTATATAATACAACACCAATACACATCAATAAACCTCAGCTAATATATATGAAACAGAGGGTGGAATCTGTGAAAGTATATCAGCGAAATAGTTCCATGAATTCCATCTTGGCTTCCATAAAAATTTTGAGTCTTTGGAGAACAATCTTTTACAAGTTCAATTCAATTTGCAAGGTATGTATCTACATTAGTTCAGGCCAAATCTTAGAAGTGAATTTCAAAGCAATTATCCTCAATCGAATGACCTAAAATTTTGCATATTCTATAATGAATAACGCCTTTCTATGTCCAATATGGCTGACAACCCAAGATGGCGGATCAGTTATTTTTTATGCACTTCCTTGATTTGGGTATCAAATGGAAGAGTTTGTTGGGGAGAATACAAAAAATGAAATGACATTACAAATCCATTATGGCGAACTGCACAAGATGTCGAACTACTTTTCATACTCCCATGTACCTCCATGACATGTATACCAATTCAAAGGATTAAAAGGGGAAAATTGAAAATGGCGGAAAACAAGATGGCCATCATATCAATTTTAAAGAGATAGCAGAGATGAAAATACTAAGGAATATATCCAGCGATAACAAAAACTAATTTATTATACTTTTTGAAAACTAGCTTTCATTTACAGGTTAGGAACAAATTATTTGATTTCAATAAAATAGGTAAACCTCGAGACAAACTTTTATGTCATATTAAATGTGAAATATAATAAATGGATGGGTCTGACTTGATTTCATTTTTTTTTTGGAAACATGTTGAATGAAAACTTGTTTTTGAAAATTATCTTCTTACTAATAATTTATTTTAAATTTTAATATTCACGCTTGATGGGGTACAAATTATACATAGCTTCTATATTATTTAGACAACGAGGCACCTTGAAATTTCAAAGGCTCAACCACAAAGAAAAGACATATTCACGTCCAATGAACTTCCCTATACTAATCACCTTCACGATATTCATTCGTTAGTCCACTTCACAAATCATATTTTCGTTGAACGTGGAACGACGAAATAAGATTTATCTCGAGTACGTCTAGGTATTCAACTGGGAGTGCTTTGAAGGACTATAAAGTGAAATTATATGACAAATGATTCAAACGTTTCAAATAAGACGAATCCTTCAGGTTAGGATAAGATACTGCTTCGTCCCATTCGTCTTCATTTGTTAGCAGTCGTAACTCCTACTGCATGAGAAAGTTTATAGAATTTTTTTGGCCAGAATTCAGTTTTATGATTGACAGTAAAATGTTTGAGGTTACTTTCATAACATTTTCAATTTTTTGTAGAGAAACAATTTTTTGAAATGCTCTGTAGAAAAATCCTTAGGTCTGAAATCGGTGTAAGGGCGAAAGTTGCGATTTACTGAGTTTAAATCACTGTAAATTATATTATTCTTTAAAACCTATCTCTGGAATATGACAAGTTACAACAATTATTCACCGGAGGAAATACTGGTCTGAAATTGAAAACAGTTGAAATTCCAGAATGAAATTTACAAATAATTTGTGATGTTTCAGGAAATAAAAGCATACCATATGCTCCCAGAAACATAAAAAATATTATTCGAGAAATTACGTAATATCCGATGTTAAAGCTATCGTCAATCTTTTGAGAAACAAGAATGTACGGACCAAAATGACGGAAGAAATTGCAATTGAATGCTTCACTCATGAATTGATAGTAACATGTTTGAAAACATACACACAGTACTTTAAGTTGATTTATTTTGAAAGTACAACTACCAACTACCAAGTGTATCTAATAAACGTAAGACACGTTGCCTCTTATGTTTCAGGATTTTCAAACCTAGTGTTGCAATCTGGCAACTGACAGCTCTAACGTAAAGTTAGACATTTTTGAGGTCATACGTTCTCAGAACGTTTTGACAAACGAGCGCTATTTGTGTTGTTTACAGTAACTCAAAAGATTCATCTCGGCCCAAAAATTGAATTAAATCGTGAAAATTTTCGTGCGATTATTTTTTACAACTTTCGACGTGGATTAACTCAGCAACAGTACATGGATGAACCTAATTCAATTTTTGGGGATGAAGCTCCATCAAGGACCAGTGTTTGTCGATGATATGGTGAATTCAATATTGGTTGTAGTTCACTCCAAGACGAATTTCGTGGATGTCGTCCGATATCTCCTGTCGTCAGATTGAAACAACCTTAGGCATTAGTGAGACCAGCATACATTCAATATTGCATAAAAATTTGACTGTTGAAAATAATTGTTTACGTTGGATCTCACACAATTTGTCAATCGCTCAAAAATGGCTCGTGTCGATTAGCCGAAGGAAATGCTCAAAAAATACGATCGCGTTGCTTCGAAACACGTCTATGACATCGTAACAGGTGATGAATCGTAGATTTACGCTTATGAGCCCGAAAGTAAACAGTATGATTGTTTCAAGATGAGCCAAATCCAACAAAAGTTTTTCGCGGACGAAGCACTTTCAAGCAAATGGTCGCCTGTTTTTTCGAAAAAACTGGACATGTCACAACCGTACCATTAGAACAGCGCAGAACAGTCAATTCTGAGTGGTACACAACCAATTGTTTGCCAGTTGTCTCCCAAGAAATCAGGAAAACCAACCACTGAAGACGGATCACTATTCACCACGACAATGCGAGCTCTCACACATTGGCTGAAAAAACTGTATTTTTGAGCACCCAAAACATCGAATTGATGAGACATCCGCCGTATAGTCTTGACTTGGCACCGAATAACTTCTTTTCATTCCCGTACGTGAAAACAAACTGAGAGGCCAACGTTTTTCGACACCTGAAGAAGCGGTTGCTGCATTCAGAATGCATGTTTTGGAGATACCTCAATCAGAGTGGCAATTGGTTCAAACGCATGCAAAAGTGTATAGATCTTCATGGGGAATATTTTGAAAACCATTGAAGTGATTTTTGATGATTAATATTTGTTTTTGGTCTCCAATCCCGAAATATAAAAGGCAACCCCCGTATTCCATATCTGAATGCTACAGCTGACTATGTAGACATTTTATAAAGGTAGTTGTTTCCTAAGAAGGCTAGGTCATCTGACTGAAACCACAGATATGCGGTTGGCTCCTGTTGGTGACTCCGTGTGTATTTGTTATTGTATGCAATCATGTGTTGCTCGTAATTGTACTTAAATAGTAGATGAAGATCAGTAAGCTATAAATACATATCCAAAGTTTATATTTGAGATTATTATGTCCGTAAATTGAAAAAATGAATGACGTATCATTTTCTTAACGAGAATGTGTATAAAAACGTTGATGTACCTTGAACAGGTCCTGATTTTGTTATTTCATACATGATATCGGTTTCATTTCCAAGTCTGTAAGCTGGACCAACAGTGTATCTTGATTTCCTGTTTCCATATTTTGGTGGTCTACATCCAGCTCTCGCCAGCGTGCCTTGTTTTTTGATAGTGCAGGGTTCGTTTCTGCCTACATATGGGAAACAGTCTTCATCCACAAGGCTGGAAAATATCAAATTTTGATATAGAAGTTAATCGATTTTTCGAAAGATTCATCAAGCAATGACTTCATTAGAGAAACTGAATTTCTGATTGATTTGGTAACTATTTTATTGACTAAACTGTGAGAACGCAAACTTACCCGTAATATTTAGTAAATGACCAAGCTCTATCCAAATGACCTCCGCTGCAGCTTTGCTGACCTTTCGTGTCACAAGATATCAAATTCTGTGCACTCAATTCGACTGCTTCCTTTCCTTTCGAAACTATGGCATACCTATAATTACAAATGACTAATTTTTAAATGGAACAATATACAGTGTGTAACGATCATGCAAATCGGCAAAATTGCTGCTACTGGTCAACAGAAAAACATCACTGGATGAGAAAAAAGCACACTTGATACCCTCAAAAGGTGAATGTTTGGAAAGGGATTGTAGGAAACCATATCATTGCTCCCTATTCCATTGAGGGCAACTTGAATAGCGATAATTATCTGGCACTACTTCAAAGTTTAGCAAATTTATATCCTGATCCAGGAAACTCTCAAGTTTCAGTGAATACGATATGGTTTCAGCAGGATGGAGAACCACCACATTACCAAGTTAATGTCCAGCAATACCTCGATACAACATCTCCCAATCGATGGATAGGGAGGCGAGGATCGATTGAATGGCCAACGCGATCACCTGATCTTCCATCGTTAGATTTTTTTTATGGTGATATGTAAAGAGCGATGTATTATGTTTTGCATTACATTTTAGTTTTTGAGTGTATTTTGTCGAATTTTGGTTATCACATGATTGTAATTTATTTCGTCTCAATTGTTTCAATAACATAACAATAACATTTTTGAATAGATATTAATGAATAGACCTTTCAAACGATATATCAGAAACCTATACTTCCCATTTGAGAAATTAGGGATTGTACCTGTCATTCAAAGGGGGTTGAAGGTAGGGGTGGTATTTTCACGTTGAAGAATGTCAAATTATGATTTAAGTTTGAGGTGTTTCGAATATTTTTTAAAATATGTACAGTAACTGAAATAATCAATTTATTCCATTTGGCTTTTACACACATGGTATTTTTTCTGGCTAGAAAAACAACAAATAGTATTTATGAGGTTTATTTACATGAACCTACAAAATTTCAAATCAGGCGACCATTGAAATGATTTGAGGTTTTGAAAAATGAAGGGGCTTTTTTCGAAATAATAATCATTTGTACAGAAAGTACGTCAATTATTCTTCCCAAAAATTCAATATACTTCATGAATAAACTTTTTTAACATGCATTATTGACAAATTGGTCTCGGGAGTAGTATTTTACGTATCAAATTTTCTACTCTGGTCAAAAAGTGCTTTTCAGGTAAAATTTTTTACTTCGCTTCCAATAAATATGAAAGAGGTTTTATTAGATTTGGAATAACGCATAGATGATTTTTGAAAAAATGCTGCTCGCAAAAATTTAAAAAGTTATGAATAATTTCCAAACAAACTTCTCAGACCTGTAGGACCAATTCGAGCAAGGAATTTTTCCTGATAATTTGAAAACAGCTATAGTGAAACCACTCCACAAAAAAGGAAGTAGGTCAGACATTAATAATTTCAGACCAATTAGTCTTTTGACGTGTATATCAAAACTATTTGAAATCGCAATGGTCACAAGACTAACATCTGTCTTCTCAAACTTTAATATGTTTTCTAGTCACCAACACGTCTATTTGAAAAAGAAATCAATTGAGACAGCTCTTAATTTTAGTAATGAAATTCTGGAAGCGATGGAAAGAGGGGATCTATCCTGTGGGATTTGCATGGACTTATCTAAAGCCTTTGATTGTATAGATCATGATCTCCTACTAGGCAAACTTTACAAATATGGAATTCGAGGGAACCCGAATGACGAGTGACTGGTTGAAATCGTATGTAAAAAACAGAAAGCAAATCGTAGAACTGAACTTGAAAGATGCGACAGCACGTTCAGAGGCTATGGTAGTTCCACAGGGTACTATACTGGGCCCAATACTCTTCATTATATTTACAAATGACATAAACAGGGTGTTAAACTCAAATTCTGTGCATATAGTTATTTATGTTGATGATACTAACCTATTGTTATCAGGTGCAAACCTACCACACATAATAAAAATGGTTGTACTATAATACAAAGGACTAAAAACTTTTTCTGGAAAATAAATTGATTTCAAATGATTGAAAAACAGATTGCATCATGTTTAAAAATAATAACAGCACGGAGACACCGAAGAGTATCACATTCAATGATTTTAGAGTGACCTGCAACACCTCCGTGAAATATA
>WOGR01005859.1:0-13491 GCA_015342045.1 Leptinotarsa lineolata | reverse complement strand
CGGATCCAACCACCATCAGTCGACTAAAAGAGGAATCATCAAGACTCTGGTAGACCGTGCTTTCGGGCTCTGCAATACAAAGGAAGGTCTGGAGAAAAAACTAAGCATCATCAAAAATGATCTTCAACGGAATGGGTACCCCAAAGTGATGGTGGAACAGACAGACGGGCACGTTTTCCTTAGTGCGTGCTTTTGCGCTTGTAGGCGTGTACGTGTATGTGCGATCGTGCACGTGCGCGTACGTGCAAGCACACACGCATTTACGCTCGTTCACACGCACTTGAGCGCGCATATACAGGCACGCACGCGCACACACAGACATTCGCTCACATTCTCTCAGGCCCTTTCTCACGCACGCAGGTATACAATGAAAAAACACGCATGTACACATGCACACACGCACCTACGCACACACACCGCACTCACATAGTTGCACAAATGCACGCGCACACACACACACTAAAAACACGCCCGCACGATTGCACACGCGCGCGCGCATTCGCCTGGGACAGAACATGAAATTCGGTACACCTGATATGCGTATCTATGTATTTACTATATTTTGATTACGTCTGGTGTGAAACTTCTCATGTTGAAGTTAGGTAGTTTTTTCGTGTATGGGAGTGTGCGTGTGTGGGTGTTTGTGTGAGTGCCTGGTGTTTGTGTGTGTGTGTGTGAGAGTGCGTACATGTGTGTGTAAGTGCTCGTGTGTGCGCATGCGGTAATCTTGCGTGCGGATGAGTGCGTGCGTGAATTCTATGTGAGAAATGATTATCACGCACGAACGCACGAAATCGCTCACTTACAGGTACCCACAAACCTACGCAAGCACACGCACCCACACTCGCGCGCGCACACGCTCACGCATATGCCTAGGACATAAAATTCAGCTCACCTGATATATGTATCTACGTTTCTACTATAGTTAAATTATATCTGGTGTTTGTGGGAATCTTTCATATATTTGTGCTGTATATTGTATTTAGGACACATTTCATAAGTGTCGACGATTCCTATATAACCTTGTGATCGTAGAGGATTCATTAAATTACCATTATTACCTTCATTATGACACTGAAGATATAAGGATTTCATAGATGTTGGCATAGTCTCGAGTGATTCATTACTTGTGACGCACATGCACATACACGCTCGCATACGCCTAGAACATAATTGAATCCTTTCGAGTAAGCCATCACTTTGGCTCAACCTATGAGACCTAGTAGTAGTCTCAACTTGTTCTATTCAGTCAATGAACACGCGCGCATTCACGCACACACTCGTCCGCACGCAAGCACTACTACACACGAACGCACGCACACACTCCAACTTACGCACGTACGCGCGCTAACACACACACGCGCGCAGTTAGTATTCCATAGAAGGTGGCAGGTAAAAAAACATCAATAATAAACCTCCTTATGTTGAATTAGGTAGTTTTTTATATATACTGCATTCATGAACACATACACGCCCACGCACGCAAACGCAGGTGCTCATACACGTACGCACGCACATACGCACCCACAAACGCCACGCACCCATGAACTCGCACGCACGCAGACGAACGTGCGCGTGCTAACAAATACGCACTCACACACATACGTACGCGCTCTCACACACACATAAACACACACACACACTATGATACACGCATCCACGCACGCATACACACAAACGCACGCACGCATCATACACCTAGAACTAAACATGAATTTTGGGTCACCTGGTATATGTATCTATGTATTTACTATATTTTAATTTTATCTTGTGATATATTTGTGTTGTATATTGTTTTTATGACGCATTTTATAAATGTCGGCGTATTCTATATCAGCTTGTGATCATAAAGGATTCAATGAATTATTATTAACTTCATTATGATACATTACTAAAGATATAAGGATGTTACAGTCGGGATTTCATAGAAGATTACATAGTCTGAAGTGATTTAATACTTGTGTCTGTAACTCATTGTTGAAATTTTTGTATATATCATTTAGGTTCAAAAATATCAAAAATAACCTCCTCCTGTTGAAGTTATCTAGTTCTTTTTAAATATATGCTAATATAGTATAATTGTAGATTATCAGTTCACAATATAAAGCGCTGCGAGCAATGATTATCACGCACGCACGCACGCACCCACCCACGCACGCATGCATGCGCGCACACACATACACCTTCTGCAATTGCATAATGGTACCCGTTAAATAATCTTACTAGAGGAATTCTAAATTTGGTTTAGTTGAATCATGTTGGTACTCAACCTATAACGCCCTGAGAGAAAGACTTCAAGATCTGGCTCGGAGAACCTGAGGTGGTCGGGAATTAAAAACAACTGCTCGAAGGCAAAAGAAAAGTGTAATTTTCTTTTCTTTTCTTTGGTAAAAACTCATTGTCAGAGCCAGAGCTATAGCAGGACTTTATTCTATTCAAGTTCACTATTGGTTCACCTATCAGTTAGTTATTCCTCAAAATAAGCTACGTAAGAATCTTGTGAATGATATCTGATTCAATTCCATAACGAATGTTTGGAATACAAACTGAATAAAGAAAAGTGTTTTTTGTATAATTCAATGTTCATATAAAAGTATTTGTTTCGAAAGTATTTTTCTATCGTAATGTTTATATGAAAGTGGTTGTTTCGAGAATGCTTTTTCTTTCTGAAAGTTACTTCTTTGCATGATCTACACAGCTTTATATAGAAATACTTTTTGAAATTGATGGCTTCCTTCCTTTCTCTGGAAAATTCCCACATGTTTTTTGTATCAAGATGAAGAAGTAGAAAGCCAAAACCTTTCTTTTCCGAAAAATTAACCCCTTCTAGAAATTTACCCCTTTCAATTCAAGCTATATATGATTTGACAACATTGACATTTTTCAATTTTACTAATGGTAAATTGAAAAAGAAGCAGAAATAGATTCGTGATATCGCAAAATGTCATCGAGTTCAATCGAATCTATTCTATTATGTACATGTACCATGATGAGAAAATAATAATTTCAATTTTCTTATCAGGAAGTTGAAAAAATACTATGGAAGCTAGGATTGGAGTTCTAGGATTTTAGAATTTTCAAAAAGAACACAAATAAATTATTAATAGAATCACAGATTTATTTTACAAACAGTTCCATTACAATAAATTAAAATAAACAAAGGCAGTGTGAACTGTAAATACATCAGTCCATTTTTTTCCTAAAGTTCTTAAATGGTAGAAAACTAACAGTTAACTAAATATAATACAAATACAATTTCTGGTAGTAAAAAGTTGTTTCCAGTCATGAAAAGTATCTACACTGGATTAATTGAAATTTGTAGTGGTACAAAATATTTCATCACATAATTGACCATTTTGGTTTTCACAATATTCACATCAAAAGAGAAATTTTAGTTTAGATATTTAAATTTATTGTATTTACATAAATTCCATATGAAACAGTTTAGAATTAACAATTACAATATATAATTATTCCAACTAATTTTCAGGTTAACAGTGAATCTTGAGCAACTGAACTTCAAATCAAAATATATAAAAGACGATATATTTTATAACAGTTCTCATAACAAATTTTTTACAAAAAAGTTTGTTAATTTTTTAGTGTATAATTTACAGTTTATCCTAGTACCGCCTTAAGTACAACTTTTTTTAGTTTCGTAAACAGACGGTTTTAAAAAAATTTATATATAAATTGGTTCATGGAAATATTTTTTCAACTACTTATCGGTTGGAAATGAAAAAATGCACTTTTAGTAAATGAAATGGCGGTTATCCATTGTAAAGAATGAATTATGTGAAATATTTTGTCTTCACCATAACATTATTTCAGCTCTTGTTGGAACACAATTTTCTACTTTACAAATAAAAAAAACTAAGGAAATAAGATTAAGCGGTGTAGAGGTAAAAATGTCCATCAAGTTGAAATATTCAGAAAGTTTCTTATTGTTGTTCATCATTCAACAAAATAGTCACAAATATCTTTTGACTTCATAAACTGATTCCTATCAGAGAGAAAATTCAATAATGCAATAACCTTAACAATCGTGAAGCTTTTGTGAACAAAATGACAGTTTGCTTTAGTCAAAATATAACTAGTTATGAAATTGAAATATACATTTTCTGAATTGTTAGGCAGATTCATCAGATGCCCAAATAATTTTATAGAACAAAGAGTATAAGCTATCATGATCGTGACTGTTTCAAAACTATTTTCCAGGTCCACCAAAGTCAATGAGGCAATGGAGTATAGGAGTTGGAATCCACTATCCAAGATTTTATAGGGAGAAATTATAAAATCAAAAATACAGATTCAATTTCAACCATAAGGGTGAATTAACATAAGTAAAGTCTGGCTACCTGCACTCAACGATAGGAATGAAAACACGTCCAGCAATGATAAAACAATACTGGAGATACAAACCTCGAACAATATATAGAATGTGCTGTAAGGTCAACTAGAGTACTGAATCAGCAGATGTAGACAAAACTTAAGCATAAAATCCTACAAACCGAGGCAAACAACCCAGAAATTACCTTTGACACAATTCAATAGAAAATGTTGTCTGTTCATGTCTGTTGACATAGTTCATGATATCTCATTTTGAAGTTCTCTTTTTTCAACTATGCGGTCAGAACCGAATAAATATTGGGATTTTGCGTTGTTAGAATCTTTTTTTGATATGAAAAATATATGAACAAACGCATGGGAGGCTCTAAATTTCAAAATTGGAAACTGTTATTCATTTGATATTGTTTTCCGTTTCAAACATCCTCATAATAAAATTGAAGGAATTATTCATTGAAGTGAAAATTTTTCCTGTAACTACTTAAAATTTAAAGCATGAAAACCGCTTGTTCAAATACATATGTTCGGAATTAAAAATGGTGTTACAATCCTTAAATTTAATTTTGAAAATGTCCAGATTTTTTGTTGGAACTCTTATTTTCCAATAAGGACATATCAATAGATATATATTCCGATAAGGAATCAGTTCAGTAAAATAAAAATGAAATGAACACTTCAACATCAACCTTTCAATATGTTCATGAGGTGCTTAGATGCTGAATTACATCTGCAATATTGAGTGTAGGTGAAGTTGCTATTAGATAAGGTGAAATTCGCTAATTTAAACACACAAAAAGCAAAAAGCCTTAGGAGTTGTATACGGAGTGTTCAAGATACAAAACAGTACTTTCTGAAGGAATCCACTTCATTGTTTAAGCCTAGAAAAAAGTATGTATGTTTTTATCAATTCTGATTCAAACATACAAAAATGTTACAGAGTGACATATCCCAAAATGAAGGTGAACGCTTCTGAAATATTTTGCACAAATAGATATACATTGTCCCGAAACTGAATTTTTGAAAGAAAAAAAAGTGAAATCCTAGTGTACCTTGAACTTGTCTCAATTTGGCACTGTTTTAAAGATAGGGCAACTTGAATAAGAAAAAAAAATAATCGTCAAAGGTGATTTGCACTAACATAAGAAATATAACTACCATCTTGATTCATCTAAGGTGAAGAAGTTGCTCGTAAAAAATGGCGTATTCAGGGTATGTGTAACGGTGTGTAGATAAATACCCAAATTGGAAAAGCACATACACTCCTCATAGATCGAGCAAATAAGCTTATGATAGCGTCTCCAGGGAAATGGATCGTTGAGATGAAAAAATCAAATCTGCAAAATATTAAGTAGAAGCAAAAAAATTATGGATGTTTTCTGTGACCTGTCTTCAACCATAACTATAGAAACTGTATCAAAAGCCAAACAGCTCGAATGATGGATAAATATTAATTTCCGTGAGAATTTTTCAAACCCCCTGTATGAGTGTTGAGCACAAATGTTTTGAATTGCATCGATATAAATGATGTGATGGATTAGTTACAAGGAATGACAATTATTTACAATATATTTTCTAGCTTTCAAAAGTTGTATAAAGAGTAACAATATTTTCTAATGGGGAAAGTTTAAAAATATTTACAAATACTTCCTAGAATTCAGTTAATGATTCAAGTCTTGTAGAATTAACAATAAATTACGAAAATTTGATAATATTAGGTAGATTAAAATATCTCATAATCAAAGAGATCGAATTAAATGCCTACATTTGGTCCAGATATTAAAAAATAGCTAAAATAAAAAAACAGCTTGGCAAAATTCCATGTATTGTGTAACAACTCAAATTAGAAAAAAAAAAGTTGTTTCTTCAAGAGACAATTTTTTTTCCATATCAAGCTTACTGCTTGCAAGAAAATGATTCAGTTTTGTATTTTACATTTGAACAATTGAACCGTTGATTGATAATATTAAATTTTTGTATGCCTAATCAATTTGAAATTTCTGTATGTTGCATCCGAAACTAATCATTTTTTAAATTCCATAGTCAATAAATGAAATACAACGTCGATACTGATTATTATGAGGTAAATTTTCAGTTTTAGAATATTATTTTCGGGTTGAAACTCATTTTTCTTCATTATATATATTTGCTCTTTGTCATTCATAGAAGTGGTATTTTTTTAATATTCTTGCAATGAGGCTACTTTTATAAATATTTATGTAATTTGATAAGAACCAAAAAGTGCAGGAAAGCAAATATATTCAAAATATTTAGGATAAAAGTAATGATAGCAAACGTAATAAAATAGTGAATTCATTCAAAACCATTGCTTTATGAACAATGAGAATTATAGGTATTCAATGCAAAGTAACTAATCTTTATTATTCATTTTTACTGCTGGGAAGTTAGGTTTTCGACCAAAAATAAGCTTGAGAGTATAAATGGTTATTCAAAACGATTTATAAAAATTGCATCAGTTGTAGAACAGCTAGATAATTCATCAAAAGTAGGGTATTTCAACTGAAACTACAAAAAGTAAAAGAAAAATAAGTGACGAATGGAGATAATATAGTGGATAAATAGGTATCACGTGACATAACACTAAGTAAAACATTTATAGATCGAAATGAGACAAAAACATTTATAGATCGAAATGAGATAGAATACCATGGCTAAATGCATCATACGGAAGCAAAGGCCAAGAAAACCTGGAGAAAGAGAGAGAGCTAGAATACTGGAAAAACCAGAAGCAGCACAGGTCATGAACGCTACGAGTAATAGCAGTTCATAAATGTATCATCGATTGATTTTATCAACATAAAAAGTTATGGATGTTTCCTGAAAGAGAATATTCAAATTAACTTTTGAACTTTCTCGGCATCTATTATGAAACGAATTACCTAAAAATATATTCGATTTTTTTCAGTTACGAAGACGGAGGCAGATTTTGGCTTCCGGAACTTTGAGATGAGAATCAACTAAACCCTTAGCTCCCTTTTTATAGGCTTAATTATCAAATACGACAAGTTAGGTAAAAACAAATAATGTTTCTTGGTGAGAAATATATATAGGACAATAATGCATCTATAAACTTTTACAACTTCACGAATATGTCAATTAGATAAAAATACATTGATAAGATGAGTGTGATATATGTATGGAATGAGAAAATTAAGAGAAGTTGAAAGGAAAATCAACAAGGAGAAAAGAAAGAAAATCATTCAATGTTGGAATGAGCAATGGGATATTGAGAGAGATATTGAATTTACGAATACAAAGTCTCACAACAGTAGGAAGAAATACGATTAAGATGAAACGTTTTCCAAGGAATGTAACCAAAGATAACGGACACGGCTATTGATCAGTAATTGTAGTGTGCATGAATAGAAATTAACCAATAGAGACATACAAATTGGTTATGAGCATATATCCCCAGCCATGTAAGAATCAGGATAGTTAAAAGTTAAGAAATTCGGAAGACTGCATCTACTGACCAAGACACATAAAGTTTTGATATCTCGTCAACATGATTGATTACTGGAACATTCTCAACAATTGATAGTTTCACCACACGGAACAGTTAAGTTTTTGTCATCCCCAAACACAAATTTTCCATCTGCACCCGCTGCTTCTCGTATAATGCACCCAAACATTATAATCAACTGCCCTGTGAGTTTCGATCATACACAATTTAAAACTTTTTAAAAAATTTAGATTTACTCCACTTTTTTGTATTGTCAGGGACAATACAAAAAGGAATTTCCTACAGCGATTGCATTAACTAATTTCCTGATCTTGTCATCACAGTATCACTCTGTTACCTCAACTTTTTTTGCTATTGTTATTAATTTATTGCTATTCCCAGTTTGACTTGAAAAACAGCCTTGGCTGTTACTCCGCCCATTCACCTTCATACTGAAGGCTATTTTCTTTTTTCTTCTTTTTGTCTGTGTTAATTTTACTTTTCGTGGTGAATACAGACGTATTATTATTATTGTTTGAGGTAGATTATGAAAGTTATCTTACCCGAGTTGAAAATTGTAGATTAACAAAATTGCATGTAAACTTGTTCAAAGGCCGTTTGTTTAAATTCTCTACTGAAAAGTAATGATCAATTAGGAAAAATATCAATATTTTATGAATTAATAGTCAACAAAAACAGCTCAGTTAATTTCTGATAATGTGCAACATTCATAAATCCTCCAGGAAAATGGCAATTGGATATTTGCAGAAGTTATCCTACCAGTAAATTGTGTTTTCAAAAACTGATGTTTCACTTCATCATATGTAAGTTGACACACTACAGTTTTTACTGTTATAATATACGTACTGAATTAAATATATCCTGCCTGTCAAATTTTTATCCGACTATTTGTTATTTTTTTAACGAGTGATGATGATGATTGGAAATATAAATTTTACATTCACTAACAGTGGAAATTGATTATTCAAAGTAATTTATAAAAGTTACCTAAGGGTAGGTTATGTACTGACAAGTTACTGTTAGTTTATTTATTACTTCTTCAAACTTTACTGTTGAACTTGTTCAAGTCCAATGAAAGTGTATTTCAGTTTTTTGTGAAATTAAATACACAAATATGTGAAATGACACCAACTCCTGCCCTGAGTATTGAAATACCAAATATTTATTTAAATTTTCTGACTGGCTTATTATAACTTTCGCAACTATTATCAAGGTTTAGATACAAGAAATTGAAGATTCATAACTTGAGGTTAGGTTAGGTTAAATATGTTATTCAGTCACTTGATGAGGTAATCAGCATATCTGCTGCTCATTTCGAAATGAAAAAATGCTGTGTATGTCTGTAGAGGGCATTTTTACTACAACTTTCAATGAAATTAATATTATTATAGTAAATTTTGAGAACACTGCATTTTTCAAAAGAAATTTTGCTCAATCAACTATTACCCGGCCACTATTTTCAACACAATCAATGACTAAATGAAGAGTTACAATTGTCGTTTTTTTGGAAAAGATATCAATTACTATTATATGGATTCCTGCCAAGCTGCCAAAACGCGTAATCATAATATATACATCGAATAAGACTATCGATAAAAATTAAATAAGTAGATCACATTCGCAGAAAGAAATTCAGCGCGATATTATCAAATTTTCAATTTACAGCTATGACACATTGTATTATACAAAAGACGAAAAACCGGGCAGCGGAGCCCTCGATCTCGCCATATTGTTCATTATTATTTGCCCGCCGTTCAAACTCACGACGGCACTGCCCTCTGGTTCGGAATCCGTGTAACTTGAATAGTTCCTCACCGGTTTTTGTCGTTTCCACGACTGCCGCAAGGTGTCGTTGACGTTGGCGTAGTGGTTGACGAAGGAGTGGGGGTCCGAACGGACGCTCTCGTTTTCGCTCTCGGAACCCTAGAAAATATAATGAAACAATATTGAAAAATTTTAGTCTCTTTGGAACTATTCGTTTGGAAAACAGGCAATTTAACTGCTTCTTAGTTCAGGCTAGTCTGAATACGATTCAGTTGGCGATTTTTTTGAATTTGCGTCAATATTTACCCAATTTTTTATCAATTCACAATAAAAATTGTGTTGGTGAATTCAGCACTTTTAGCTCTCTTTTGAATGTGTAATAACCTCCCGGTAATTCTGTTGGTTTCCCCTATGAATCGCATTGGCAACGTGGAACATAAATTAACAAATAATTATAGTAAGTAAGTGATTTATTGGTGCTTTATGCAATACAGCATTTACACAAGTCAATACATTCATACGTATTTATAAATTGACAAGTTGAAATTTCTGAAGAGACACCTACACATACATATCCACAAACTTAATAAGATCAGTTTGTTTCATTCAACACAACAACATAAACACAACATTAATAATTAAGAAGTGTTATAATTAAAACAAAATCATTTAAAAAATATGACTGTCAAAAAAGAAACAATATAATAAAAAAGTCAGTTTTTCAGACCATTTTTTAACTGTTGTAAACAGTTATTTCAAGAGAAGATAATGATTTCCTTCCAAATTCAGTTTGAATTTTGGCCGTTATCAAATTACTGAGTTGACTTGTATCATGCTTATGAATATCTGAATTAGCAACTTAAGATATTGAGGAATGATAAGAAAATAAATATTTTCAAATGGAATCCCGAAACCTTTATCTCTCTCTCTCAACATACCTACACAGAAGGTTCTGGTGAATACCTTCGGAAAACAACTACTTTCCCGGCTAATACCACACTGAACATTGATTTATATTGAACAGACATTTATGCAAGATACCTTACAAAGCGTGGTATTACTACTGCCCTGGCTAATTATATCCGACAGGTATCAGTGCAGGAATCTTCACAAAAGTGGTTGGTTAGTACCTCGACAGGAAGAGGGGACGATGATAAATATGTTGTTTGTCGTTCGCTTCAGCCTAGTTCAAGCAATGATACACTGAAAGGAATTCGATTGTTAATTATCGAAAATCATCGACTTCAGGTTGATGATAGACACTACCTTGCACTGACGAGTGGCCAAACAGTCCGAAACCGGTCTGCAAGTGTGTTCCAATAATTAAAAATCGATTCTAACAGTTGTATCGCCAACAGCATATGCAGGAAATGCGTCTGTGAAGAGTCCTGCACTAATCCAACGCCTTTCGTGGTATTAGCCAGGCAAGTAGTTGTCTTCTGATAGGTGCCAGTCCATAAACCTACTGTGTAGGTAAGGAAATAAAACTGGCCTGAACGAATTGTTCCTTTAGATAATTTGATTTGAAGCCAGTCTTTAAGTATGTCCATGTACTATAGAAAGAACAGATATTTCACTATGGTTTTTGAGGAACTAAAATATCACTTATTGAGTCTTACCTAAAACACTGCTACCAACGATTCTCTAGTGATAATACCTCTGAATATAGGCTAGTGTGTGTAGTGTACCCCAAGGTTCTGTTCTAGGTCCACTACTTTTTTAAAATTCAAATTTCGCGGGTTACGTACAATCGATTAGCTATTTTTCATTTTTTATGTTGGTACACTCGACTCGAACATATATCCACAGTTCCAGCTGTTTAGTATGTTTAGTTTGTTGGTGAGAGGCAATAAAAGGATCAAAGAAGCTGCATCAAATTTCGTGTAAAAAAATGAAATTAAGTGATCAAAAACACTTGAAATGTTGACAGTGCCATACGATGATTGTACTCTGAGTCAGAAAAATGTTTACAAGTGGTACAAGCTTTTCACAGAAGACTAAACTGGCAAACATACCACTACATTATTTATTATTAACCCACATAATCGATATAGATATGTAAATTGAGTACTATATATAGTGAAAATTATGTACAATTATTATCCTTAAACATCAATTCTCTACTTGTGTCATTTCGGGAGTGTGTGAAAGTGTGGAATTTAAAATTTGAACATGCCAAAAAGAGGCACTGAAATGGAATTTAATTTGATGAATCAAAAAAATTGCACAACTGAATCTGTATTATTATTTTAGTTTCAAAATAAACTATTCCTTTCAATAACTGCAGTCTAATTTGTTTGAACTTGCATACTCATAGATATAAAAATGTCCTTTGATAATAATGCATTCACTAAACAGGAACCTATTTGTGAGTGGAAAATTTAGAAAGAAGGTGCAAATTACTAAAAATATTCCTAATAATTTTCAATAAATCTTGTTTTATAATTAATACAAACCATTTTTCCAAATTACGGCAACTAGAAAGGAATTTTGAATTTTACAATTCTTCACTTTTTGAGAATCACATTTTAGATCAAGTGAAAATGATCAACAATCACTCATTTTTATCGAATTCACAGTTGTTGAATATACAGGTCGGTTTTTAGGTAGTTTTTCGTTCATTAAATTTCATCAACTTCAGTTTTTCCAGTCGATTTTTGTAGCAATTCTTACAACAAATTCAGCTGAGTATTACCATACATGTAATGTGATGAATAAAATATTGCATTGCAAATTGGTTTATATCAGAATATAACAAATATGAAACAGTATGGAAGTTCCTCTGTCTTTTTTTATATCATTCGAAATGGAGGCGGTAGAGCCAAAAACCGAAATTCTACAACTCAGTTGACATGACTCAATAAAGTTTTTATCATTATAGTTTCAGTTACTCAGTTGTTCCATTCCTCCAATCCATAAAACGTTGAAAACTCACCTGTGAATCCGACGAACTCATCTCGGAAGGTTTCTCTGTAACGCTGCTGTCATCAGGATTCTCGTCGTATCCTTTCAAACTCTCCTCGTCCGAATTGTAGGGAACCGACGCTGGAGACGGCCTCGGTGGAGATTTTCCGACGATTGGAGGCGGCTGGTGCTGGATGGGTTTCTTCGATAAAGTGCTTTTCTTAGTTACGGTTCCCAACGAGTTCATGGTGGAGGTACCGTTCCTGGGATGGAAGTAGTTCATTTCCTGGTGATCGCCCATCGACATGGCCATTGATTCTTCCAGAGTTTTCTGGGCCTCTTCTATAGTTTGAAATGAATAATTGTATATATTGTGGACAAATACATGTTGATGAGGGGGAAGTACAAACTCAAAATTTCTTTGCATCGATGAGAAAACTGAAAATAGTTTATACTGAAAAAAGAGCGGACCGAAAATAGATCCTTGTGGCACCCCAAAATTTATTTATTTTATGGCACTATTTTGATTTTCTATGCAAACATATTGTTGTCTATCACTTTCATAATTTACAAACCAACTGAGGATAGATAGATAGATAGATAAATAGACAAGATATAGGTGAGTTTATTTCATCAAATTAACTACAAAATGTACAATAGTGACAAGTCAAACTGACAAATAAGAAAAATATCAGTGGCAATTAACATACACTAAAGTCTATCCAAATCCAAGATAGAGTAAAACAAAACAAAACCGAAGCGTGATGTTCACGTGATCGCCCAATGTCAGATGGAAAGGGCAACGTTCATTGGTGAATTCGCCTTCTTGGTACGAGTTCGGTACCAGCACAGGGTTGGAGTCAGTCGTTTGCGTGTTTGTGTGGCGTGCATTATAGTATATTGTTTAAAATTGTTTTCCAAGATGTCCAGTACAGACACTGCTGATGAAACTGTGAGCTATCCTCTGAGTCCAGCCAGGAAACGATCCAAAAAAA
>WOGR01005857.1:0-13492 GCA_015342045.1 Leptinotarsa lineolata | reverse complement strand
ATTGGATCACGAAGGTTTTGTTCTTGGGTCATCATTTCAAGCATTGAGTATATTATATTATTTTAATTACAAGTAGGTACCTCTGAGAGGTACATGTCGCGGCAAATATCTTGAAATCTAAACCTGTTGATCAAATTTAGTCTATTGGAGAAATGAAAATTGCAGAATCAATAAAGAAAAAAGCGAAGAACAATGAAGTGATTTTCACGAGGGCAGATAAAGGTCGAACGGTTATTGCATTACATAAAAAGGACTATCTAGGCAAAACTCTATATTCTCTTAATTCAGGGACTTACGAAACTTTGAGGAATGACCCTACAACCAGGTACAAGAAAAAGGTAAAAGAAACCCTGAAGACAATAGAGTTGGTTATGAATGGAATTGAGAAATGTAGAGCATTGATCATGAATCCATAACCCGAGCTATATTCTCTTATTGAATTTCACGAAACCAATCGTCCGATTAGACCTGTGGTGTCGTTTGTAACGGCACCCTCCGTGAAAATCTCAGAATTCCTTAAAAAATTGATTCAAACATATACCAATTTCAAGCCGCGATTCAGTTTAAATAACTATTATCAATTAGTGGATAATGTCAAAAACTCAATTCTACCTGATAATGCAAAATTGATATCGTTTGACGTCCAAAATTTATTTCCTAATATTCCGCCAATGGAAACATTTGGACTGGTGGAGCGTCTCTTGGACAAAAACCACGTAAATCTAATAATTAAACAAGAAATTTTAGATCTTCTTACTGTTTGTCATTTCCAAAATTACTTTCAATTTGACGGAAAATTATATTCATGCAGTGAAGGACTAATAATGAAGAACCCTTTGAGTCCTTTTCTAGCTCAAATTTTCATGGATAACCTAGAGTATGGAATCCATAATAATCAGATACTGGTATAGATGCGTAGAGAAATAACCATAAACATGATTTTGCAATTTTCCACAAACCATCCTACACGGACATATCATACATAATTCCTTTACACATCCTCACCAGCATAAAGTAGCTGCATTCAATAGTATGCTTCACAGATTATTCCACTGTCTGAGAGTATTTTCCAGATAGAACTGAATTTGATCAAACAAATCGCGGTCATAAATGGTTATAAAGTAGATATTATAGATTCCATTCTTTCCAAAAAACTACAAAAGCAATCCATGGACCAGGTATACCCAAATTCAAAATGCGATAACGTAATTCATAGGACATTGTCATATTTGGGTGAACCCACCAATAATATTGCCCGTTTTTTGAAAAAAGAATGCGTAAACGTAACTTACAGTCCGAATAATAGTCTAAGTAAATTTATTAAAAACAGTATAGACCAAACTTTGCTGTCGGATAGATCAGGAGTATATAAGTTGATTTGTGGCTCCTGCCCAAAACTGTATATTGGCCAAACAGGGAGAACATTTTCCCAAAGAATTAAAGATCATAGAAGTAGTTTTGTAAATAGAAAGACCAATTCCACAGTTGCAAACCATCTTTTAGCAGAAGGACATGAGTTCAATCATGAATACGACGTGTTACATTTGGAAGAGAAAAGTTTGAAACTCAATCTTCTAGAATGTTTAGGAATCAATAGATTCAAGAATTCAGGTATTTTACTGAACGACCAATTAGAATTACATAACTCCCTGTTACTAAATATGTTTTCAAATATGGAAACTGGTACATAAGCTCAGGTAATTCATTACAAACGTAGGTACGTATGAAATATTGAATGACCAGGTATATTTCAGGTGATTGGAATGTAGGTACTTCAAATTTTAAATTTATATAAAGTATTGTTTATGTAGAATAAGTTAGTTAGGTAGTGAAGACACGCTAGAAGAGGCCATTGTATGGAGTTTTTGTAAGACTGTTTACTGAAAATCTCACAATGAGGTTTTTTTTTGAATACGTTAGTTATGGATTTTTATCAAGTATCGGCCAATTCCATCATATATTTCAAGCATTGAGAAATATGAGCTAATATTGATTTCGTCCTGTAAATAAAATAAATATGTCCGCAAAAATGGATACTGAAGTCCATTTTCTGAGTAGGTATCTTCGGAGCCGAAATTTCATTATTGGTAGTTCCTCACTACTATGAGCTTTGAATCTGGGGAAATAAATGCATTTACAGTATGAGACAATAACAGCATAACTTGTATTTTATAACTGGTTGATTGACTATGGTGAGAGCCTAAACGACGGCTGGACATAAAAGTTTGAGGTTTTCTCAAACTGAGAGTTGAACAACTAGGTATGATGACTGTCGTCGAATCACCAAAACTCTCGAGAGTATAGAAAAATTTAAATTCACGATATTTTATGATGATGGATTGAAATCTTGCAACAAAATAAACACCTTCGTATTAAAAATTTTATGAATAAAAATCCTAGTTCAAAGTCAAAATTTCGACTTCAATCCAAAATTTCGACCATAGGCTCGAGATTTTGAATTAAGAATCGAAATTTTGATACTGAAGTCTACACTTCAAAATCAAAGTCAAAATCTCAAATTCACAGTCGAAATTTTGAGGTTAAAGTTGTAGTTTTCCGACACGAATAGATTTCAGTGAGATGGAGAATCGAATTCCTGTGGTATAACAGCTGCATTTTAAAGGCAATCTTCGCCAAGTACAAATCCTCATTGTGATGTAATTGTTACTTTACATGCATATTGGGGCAAAATTTAAATAAAACGATACATCTGGTAAATATTACACATGAATAAATGGAACGTAACCCTTTGCTCGCCAGAAACGGAACTGGGATAAGAGAAACTTGGGATTAAAAGCAGCATCTTGGTAGATATTTGAGGCAAGGACATACAATATTGAAATTCTTCTTTCTCTCGGGTTACATGGAGTTTTGTTATACCCGCAAAGTAGCCAATTACTGGAAAATTGAAAAATTTAGAGGAAAACTTCAAAACTTTCGGTTCCCCCAAACAATAGTTGAACACGACGAAATTCTGATGTTCTTTGAACAAAATACGCTCTTAAAAAATACCGAGCCTGAGTATAAATACTGATTACTAGTAAATATTCCTTGATGACATACTCAAATATGTTTATTTAATATATAAAGTGTGAGCAGTGAAGTTCACATCGATCCAGATTGAAAATAAACAGAAAAGTAATAGTCATTTGATCAGCATTATCTGAAATTTCCAAAAGTGGAAGTTCTTCTCGAAATACCCAAAAGAAATGTGATGAAGTTTTTCTACATGCAATTCTTTTCCTATATGCAAAATTTCCGATGCAGAGATAACTCAGGTTTTCGACTTTCTTCTGTAAATCGCACCACTTTTTCAAAGTGTTGCAATGTTGACAAATTTGGTCACGAGTGAGTTTTTTTGTCTCAAACTCCATAAGACAACTTCATAAAATATCTGTTTTTGAAAATGTTGACATCAAGACAAACGAGTATTCAGTACCATCAGTTGAGTCTGCATTGACTTGAAAATAAATTTACGTATCACGAAAAATTCATCTGGTCTTATTGAAAAATTTGACCCTCTTCAATTGAGCAGATTTTTTTATTATAATATAAATCACAGTTATAATGGCGTAAACAATTATGTGAATCAGGTATTCTCACGAAGTCCTCAGACGCAGCTTGTGGAGAAGGCAATGCAAGAAGGTGGTCAAGCATGCATCAGATTTCATAAAATACCTTCAAAGGGACCTCAGGCCTGAATAAATAATCTTGAAACTAATACCGGAGAGTACACAAAATAGAAGAAGATACTATAAGAGAGCTTTTCCAAGTGTACTTACCCAGGTCAGATATTACAAATCCAGTACCGGCATCCTGTACGAATTCAGAGGTCCTTGAAAGGACATCCAGAGAGAATTGACTAGTGGCAAAGGAAGTGGCAGATTTGGAGAATATCAAACAACCCATTTTCTTTTTCCAACCTTACCGGTACTAGATGGCAGGTACCTAGTATTGACACAAAAGAACCAGAACTTCTACTTGGGAAATTGTGTATTGTATTGTGTGTATCGAAGCAAGTTTGGTTCTGGAATATATATCGAAAACAATGAGACTGATTAGAGCCATATTTATTTCAAAACCTGAGAAAATCGGGCAGGACTAGGAGGAGTCTTCGAAACCATTTAGTCTCGTGCCTATTATATTGAAGATCTCAGATAAACAACTCGACTGGCATATTGAGGCAAAAAATACTAGCTGACATCGAGTCCAATATGCCTACTGATGGGGTATGTCGTCGGAAACGGCTTCATTTCTGGTCACGGCTAAGCAGAATATCCTTAAAAGAATAAGCTTTGAGCTTCTTTCATGGAAGAGACAATTGTGGCACGGGTAGCCAAGGGGTTGTTCTTGGCGGCTGTTGTCCCCACTGTTATGGAACCTTCCGTTGGATGAGTTACTACGGTTTCTAAACAAAGATGGGCACGAAGTACTTGGCTATGCACACGACTCAGTCATCCTAGTCCAGGGCAAATATAACAATATAGTGAAGTTACGCACACAGCAGGCCGTAAATATAATAACTAGATGGACCTATGAAGAAAGCCTGAACATGAACCCAACGAAATCAACTATAGTAGCATGAGGACCAAAATACATACCAAGTCCAAGTACCTCTCAAACTTCGAGCTGAAGATATACATCTGTCGGGACAGGTCGAACATCAGATTCCAGGCTAACCTGGAACCAACTTCTAAAAATAGTAAAAATGAAGCCAAGGCAGCCAGACGCACCTATGGTTTTCGAACACATGATAACCTATGCCTCTATGGTCTGGTGGCCAGAGATGAAACAAAAAACGACTATTGAAAAACTAACAGGGTGCGAAGACTTGCATGTTTGGGAATGATGAAAGTAATGAAAACGACTCCAACAACTGCATTCACCACACTCTTGAATCTTCCTCTTTCTCATCTATAATAATGGAATAATCGGGGGTATGCCAAATCAGATTAGAAAACTCACCGAGTTACATGGGATCAAGTAAAACTGAAATTTTGGAATGTGTGGAGGAACGAATATCATTCATGTTCTCGCACAATTTGATACCGAAATATTCAATATAAACTTCGCAGATAAAGTATTGAACCGTCAAAAATTTGAAAATGAACAGTCAACTCGAGAACATGCTTGGTACTGACGAACCTAAAAGTGATATAAGCCTGGTCTTGGAGTGCCGTGAAGGATTGAAGAACCTGGTAGTATCGCAGGCAACGAAAAATCGATGAGCGTGCCAAGCACGAGTCATCAAATCCATATATAAACCCTGAACTAGCTGTAGAGGTACCAAAATCTTTGGTATGGAAACATATTGAGAAGTGGGTATATGAAAACAAAAAGAGTACTTGGAAAACAGAACTGGGAATATACACCACAAAACCTTTATAAAGGGATTGACTGAAAAGAGATCTGAAAAACTACTTCAATGGAACAGAAATCGGCTCGGAACAGTCAAAGGGCTACTCACTGGAGACTATCCATTGAAATGAAATCTGAACAAATCAGGGCTGTACAACGAAGACCTGGAATGCAGGCAATGCAACAGAGATGAGACATTTTGTGAGGCACTGGATCAGAGTAGGCAAACAATTTGACAACCCAAATTATTTCCAGAAGGATATGCCATACATTAAGCAAGGGACATGTACAAACTAGTGAAGAAGACTAGTTTAATGTATTGGCCCATAAGCCTTTGAGGCTGCAGTTCATTCTGGAAACTTCGGAGAATTGAACAGGTGGTATTAAAAAATACGGTAATACAACTGGTTCAGCTTATTGAATGTGCACTCGTTGTGCTCGTGCCATGCGAAGAATCAACCAATCATTGTTTCTAGAAATTTTATAGGGTTTATAAATCTCAAGGATCCATTCGAAATTCAAAACTGTAATTATGCAGACTTCGGTGAGAATCTGCAAATTCAATACATGCTGTTAAATGCAGTTCCTAAATGATAGGTTTTTCTCATCCATGATTAGCTAACGGCGATTGGAAATCCAATAAAATAATTGTATGTGCCTTAAAAATGGTTCATTGATTTTTCCAAATGATTTAACCCCAATTTAGTAATAATAATATTTATTCAGATATCCGATACAAATATGAAAATCATCAAATAAAACGAATAAACGAGAATACAAAATCACGAAGCGTCAGTGGTGAGACCGTTGCTTGTATGTGACAGATTACCCTAAATATAATATTATTGTAGTTTTAAGACTAAAAGTGATTGATTTACCTAAATATATCATTGTGTATTGATGTGTACGTCACGTTACTTATATATATTATTCAGAAATGGACCATATTTGGTGTTGACATAGTAAGGTGTATTATCATAGTTGAGAATGTTGTCATAGTTGGGGCTGTTGTCATAGTTGGGTATGTTGTCATAGTTGGGTGTATTTTCATATTCAGTTGTGCTATGTTTTTTTTATCATCATGATTTCGTGTCACAATAGGGATAGTGCCTTGTAATTTATTGTTTTTCAAGTTCAAGATTTTTGTAAATTTTGATTCACCGCATCATGAAAGAGTTTTCTTTCATTGAACATAATCCAAAGTTTTATTTTTTTTATATGGAGTAGTATAAGAGAGTAGTATGGAGAGTATTTTTAATTGTTTCAGGTACCATGTTGTTAAGTCGAGGTCCAAGATAGTTTGCATATCATTGGCCTATTGTTTTTTTTTGATCTGGGTAGTTTATTTTGTCTCCTCCTCATATCATATTTGTGCTCGACAGATTCAGTTAAAATTTTTTGTTTTCGCACATTAATTAGGATATTGACACAGAAAATCTGCCTAACATTTAGTACTTGAGACTCTTTGAATATGTTGTCACTCGAGTATGTGGCTTTTTTCCCATAAATTATTTTCAGGATCCACTTTTGGATAACATTCAAATTCTTGAGGTGATAATCACTCACACCTTCCCATCCTATGATTCCATAAGACAATATTGAATGAACCAGAGCGTAATATACTATTTTGAGGTGTTTCATGTCTAAAAAATCTTTCAAATACTTGAATCTATATAAAAACCTTCTTAGTTTTCTAACTAGGTTTTGAATTTGAAGATCCCATTTCATATGCCTGTCAATAACAACGCCCAGGTATTTTATTGAGATGTCTTTTGGAATTTCGCAATTTTATCCGAATTTTAATGGCCCCATATTAAGGAAGTATGATGATTGAGAAGTAAATGGTAGGTATTTGGTTTTTTTTAAGTTGAGAGTGAGCTTGTTTTATCTGAACCATTCATCATATTTGGCAAAATCGGTTTCGACCATCATTTTTAAATTAGTCCACGAGTACGACTGCTAAAAGATGGCGCTATCATCAGCAAAACTTATGATACTACCCTCTGTTTTCACACTAAAAACACTGTTCATGTATATAATGAATAGGAGAGGACCTAATACCGTTCCTTGGGGTACACCGTATGTAACAGTCATCGAACTACTCATAATACCACCTATGCTGACACTTTGCTCTCGGTTCGATAAATAGTCTTCCAGTAATTTGCATATATTACCTCTCATCCCTTCAATTTTCTAATTTTCCGAGCAACTTTTTATGACAGACAGTATCGAATGCTTTCGACAAATCACCAAAAATGCCTAGGTCCGGTTTTTTTCATCGATAGCCTCATATATTCTTGATGTTAAATTGTGAATTGCATCTTCCGTCGATTTACCTTGTCTGAAACCATACTGTGAGCATGATAGGACCTTGTGATTACTCAAAAAATTCACTATTCTTACTTCAATTATTTTTTCGATTATTTCAGCCAAGTTGGAAATTAAAGAGACAGGTCTATAATTGACTATTTTCAGCTTATCTCCACTCTTGAATAATGGTTTTTTAGTTCCAATCTTCAGCAGTTTTGGGAAACATTCCGTATAAAAACATCTATTTATAAGATATGTGAGTGGTTGTTTTATTTCAATGGATATCTCTTTCAGAGTCTCAGAGCGTATATCGTCAGGACCCGGTGATTTCTTAGGTTTTAGTTCCATGATCATTTTAAGGACTTCATCTTCGTCTGTGTTATAGAGATACATGGTGTTTCGCAATCTTTCTTCTGATTCATTGAAATTATTGTGGTATGGTTATTCTTTCCGCGTATGTTTTGTCCAGTATAGTGTAGTGTTGGTTGAATTCATCTGCAATATGTTTTATGTTTTCTATTACGTTACCATTTTCTAATTAGATTTTTTTATTTGTGTTTCCGTCTTGGATTTATTGCAAATTTTATTCACACACTTCCAAAGCCCATTCAAGTTGTTGCTATTTGCACTTATGACCTTTTTAGAGTAATCTTTCTTTGCTAATTTTGTTAATTCATTTATTTTGTTTCTGTACAAATGGTATTTTTTCCTCAGAGTTTGATTTTCAGGGTTTTATGTCAAATCTTTTTACATTTTTTTTTCTGATAGATTCGTATATTGCAGATGTTTACTGAGTTAGCGTTTCTGATCTTGACCAATCGCGTATTTTTTCCTATAAGTTGCTTCATTTTGTTGATGAATTTTTCTGTTATAATATTTGGATCTTCTTCGTTGTATATATTCGTCCAGTGTTCTTTATGTATATTTTTTAAAAAGTGAGCACTTAACTCATCAGGCTCGTGAGTTAGGTCTTTTTTTTTATTGATTCCAATCATTGTGGGATTTTTTTTCATACCCTCGGCATAGATCACATGAACATTTTCTAAATTGAATCTCCGGTTTTCAAAACTCAATTATAGGTTGGAATTTCTCAACCTCACGGAAACTCCTTCAAATAACAAAGTGTATATTACATTTTCTTTCATGTCATCAAAGAATAGTCGGTGAATTTGAAATGTACAATGAATTCTAAACTGGAACTGAAACTAGTGAGTAAGGTAAAAATATCTATCAAAAATAATATTCAATAATGTTAACCAGAGACTCGGTATTGATATGTCACAAGCGTAGACTCTGGAAATTCAAATGGAATTCATCTACAATTTCCGAAGTAATGTCAAGTGATGAACAGATCACCCAATCACCATGTTCAATTAATTTTTTTACTTGGGGGATTGTGTATAATAGAATCCTCTACAAACATCTGGAAATAATAAACGAACAAGTTTCAGTATTCAATTTTGGTGAACTCGTGGTATCGAAAAATAGACAAAACAAGTGTTCAACTGGTACATACTTCAAATGAACAATGAAATCACTGCATACTTCAAATGAACAATGAAATCGCTGCATTTGACTCCACTTGGAAGCTTATTATGGCTTCAGAGACCTTTGTGGACAATAGTCTGAGTTTATTTCATCCAAGTCCCATATGAATTCGAATTTCCCCTTTTAGGACATTTCTGTTTGAAATGAATGGGTAATTCGAAAGCTGAAGCAAATGAAAACAAACAAAAATTGTATTTCATAGTTATTTTTGAATAGACATTATGAAAATGTGTTGAGATTCACGATAACGGACATGTTCATAGCTGTAATTTTTTAAGTGGATATCGAAGTGAGATTATTAATAAAAAGCATACCAATTATTGCATTGTACAATGTTGTTGAGTTTTTAGGTAACAACCTGTTTCTGATGGTTATGTTCTCTTGAAGTCGAAAAACTGATTTATTCAATAAATACTTCATTCTGAGATTTCCACCAAATAGTTCTACAAAAACGCTATATATGTTTCGCTATTCAATATCTTCTTCAGGCGTGTAAAGACACGCCTGAAGACAGGTGTAGAAATAATCCTGATGAGACTATTGTATAGCGAAACACGTGTTACGTTTTCATGAAACTGTTTAGTGGAAATCTCAGAATGAAGTGTTTCTTGAATACGTTATAGATTTTCATCAAGTATCGATTGACTCCATCACATATCTAGAATAACTAATTCATTATATTTCTTGAATTTCTCATTCGATTCAGTTGTTTCACCATTTAATTCTACATTCAATACTAGTATTTATTACCCAATTAAGTGGTACTTGTGCTTGATGGAAGTGATGGACATTTTTTTGAGCATCTGATTGTTTTTCTGGACGGTATTCGATAAATTATAACAACTTTCTGTCAGGAGAGTCTTAAAAAAGATTTCGTAGACAACCCTGAATCTAGTTCAAATGAAAATTAAATATAGTTTAACTATAAGAACGATTCATTTGAAAGTAATTAATAACAGGAGAAGACAGGTTTTAGCATTCTGCTTTTCCATCTTCATACAAAACAATGTGGGAATCAATCTTCCAAAGAAAAGTAAAGTAATCAATTCCAATAAATGTTTTGAATACAAACTGAATAGAGAAAAGGGTTTTTTGTATAATTCAGTGTTCATATAAAAGTTTTTTTTTTTCGTGTAATTCAATTTTTCGAGAGAGCTTTTCTTCCAGTTTGTGCCTGAGAGTTAATTATTTGCATGATCTTCATATCTTTGTATAGAGTTATTTTTTCAAAAGTGTTTGCTTTCTTCTTTTTTTGGCAAATTCTCGACATTTTTTGTATAAAGATGGAGAAGTAGAAATCCCATACTTTTCTCAAAAATTAATCGATCCTAAAAATACCCCATTCGATTAAACTTGTGTAAAGTTGTGATTTTATGAATGAATCGAGTGTTTTTACATACGTATAATGTTATCCAGATTTGGTGCTGAAGAGCCGATAAAGCAAGTGTCTTACGGCAAAACATCAGATGTTCACCGGTGAGGGTAACAGTATTCAATGGAAGTGAAATTTCACCTTTTTCGTTTACTATTTTGAGTAGCAATCTTGTGGATGATATCTGATTCAGTTCCATAATAAATGTTCGGAAAATCGACTGATTAGAGAAAACCGCCCCATTTTCTGTATGGGGCAGTTTATGGGTCTTTTTTGTTCCCTTCCGTAGATATTTTTGGAGAAATCTTTGCTGTGGCTTTTCAGTCTAAATCTCCTCAGAAAATTTTCTTGGTTCCTTCAGTTTGCGTAACAGCTCTCCTGAGAGTCTTTTGTGTTGCAATACAGCATTTGACACTTTTGATATAACAGTTTCAGTGGTGTGGTCAATGCCCTTTGACTTTGCTGGTCCACTTGGGTCTCCAGTGATAACTGGTAAGACCAAGAAATTCTATGAAATTCAGCCATACATTTTTCCAGTGCTTCTTCTACTGAGTTATAAATATGATATCATCCTTCGTAGAAATAGTTTCCATGCACTTCATCAAGTTTGAGAATAAAATGAAAATTAAGGTAAATATCAAATATATAATATATTTGTAGGTATACATTCAAAACTTTCTCCTAACATATCGATAATCTATCATCAATTGTTATATTTTTATCTGCAAGTTCCTCATAGTCTTCATCTTCATCAAGAATATACCTACCCCCTGACAAGTTCAAATTCACTGTTAAATATTTGAATTCTGACATTACCCATTAGCATCTTATCCTTCCAATTTATCTTCGAAAACTAAACGTTTGCATATCACAAGTTTATTCCCAAATCTAATTCAATCCTTAAGTATACAAATATCTCTAAATATTCACCCTTTCGTCTGCCATTAGGCCCTTCCCAATTATTTCATTGCACATAATTTCCCATTTCAAAATTCAAATATGATCTCCCCACAAAACATATTTGATCCTGCATCATTAAAGATGAAATCTTCCGCTTGCATGAATCCACCGGGAACTCCTTTTCAGTCCTCTCATGGTAATAGGAGCGTCTCTAGTAGCTGCTCCAATATCTTGTCTCATTTCGTGGCTCACTAACGTTGCTGTTTACATCTATCTTTCCATGAAAATCATTTGCATACATTAAAGCAATTAAAGCACGACAATTCCTGCAAACGAAGCAAAGAAAACAACGGTTCTCGTGAGACTCAAGATTACACTAAGAAAAATTAACAGTTCCAATAGCGTCTTATGAAATTTGGTAACATTTATTTTGCTAACATCAAGTGGCAGAAAGATTCACAAAAATAAAAGTCCGAAGCAATTTTATCATATTATTTATTGAAATTTGCAAAAAAGTACCTCTTCTCAATCTTCAGGAATTTGAAATATATTTTCCGAAATATTGAAAAGAGGTGGGACTTAAATTTTCACAAATCGTTATATTTCGAATATATCATGAAAAAGATTCGAAATAATTATTCATTTTCCTGATGAAATCAATCGAAAGATAAAGAAGAACTAAGAACTCAGTATCGTAACTACGAATTGTTAAATGTGAAAGCAAGGAAGGACGTAGAACAAACCGTTTTATTCGAAAATGAAGTGGCAGAATCTGATAAACTCTCCAAAAATTCAGTGTCACCAATTTTGAAGCTGTTATTGATAGTGCCATGAAAAATATGAATAGTTCTTTGGGATCTGTATGTTCAACTCTTTCTTATAATAATAATAATAATAATGATAATAAATATACGTTATCGTCCGAAGTCATACAACCTCATTGACAAAGTTTGAAAATGAATAAAACATATGTCATATCTACTAAAAACCTGAATTAATTGGTACGCCACCTAGTGGACAATCAGGAGAAAAAAATAAACAAATAATATAGACACATCTAGTAAAATATGGATTAATTGGTACGTCACCTAGTGGGACAGTCAGGACCATAAAATAAACAAATAGTATAGATCGAAACAACATAATAGAGTACCTGAAATATGAAACACTGTATGCACAGTTGATGTAATGAATGAAAGAATTCCTGCAAGGAGTAGTAGGGTCTTTCAGAAAGAATTTTTTCACAGTTTTTCTGAATTAACTCTCATTCAAGTTTGCCATCCTGATATCAACTGGTAAGTAATTAAACATCTTGCCAGCAATATAGAAAATAGAGTCTCTGGTGATATTTTCAGTAGGTAATGGGAATTTCAGTATGTGCCTAATATTGCAGGTAGCATAATAATTAGGAGTTGAAGTAAATTTTTTGATTTATGTTTATTTACCAGACAGAACGATTCCAGAATCAATAATGCTATTACCGTAAGTGTTTTGTTATTTGTGAAAACATTCCAGCATGACTCACGGGGTCTGATTTTATATATGAACCTAATGGCCCTTTTTTGAAAAATGAGTAATTTATTGGGGTATTCCTTAATGTAGGTGAGAATCCTAAAGAGCGTATAATGCCATTTCGGCAGTAGCTGGTCCTAGTTCATTAGAAATTACTCTCACTGCATGGCAACCAGAAGGGATCTTGCTTTTAAATTGTTTAACATGGTCATCATATTCAAGATTTTTGTCCATGAGCACAGCTAGGATTTGAGTGCAATCTTTATTTCCTATTATATATTTGCCAATCACAAGTTCATTAATCGAGCATCTGGAGGATAATAAGTGGGTTTTTTCTGTGTTGAAAGATAATTTGTTCGCATCGCACCCATCTTTTACAATTTTCAAGTCTGTAGATATTATATCACGTAAATTCCCGGTCTTCTTGCCTTACCATAGAATAGTGCTTTTATCTTCAAACAGAGTGAATTTACCAGATATCCTGACTTTGGT
>WOGR01005856.1:0-13493 GCA_015342045.1 Leptinotarsa lineolata | reverse complement strand
ATGGTTGCTAAACTAAACATTTTTTAAACATTGACACAATATAATATATTATGTCAACTTCGGAAAACATAAACATCTATAAATTCTATTTGTCCGTTGATGTGATGTTTCCGATACGTCCATGTGTTTATGATCGTTCTGGTCTATAAACAAAATTTGAGGTAGGTAGCGTAGAGAGCAAAGAGCAGTTAGTTAAGTGCGTGGGCTTAATCTGTCAACAAATATGTATGATAACAAATCGTTATTCATAAAGATTCTGATTTGAATGAAAACACTTTTCGTATTATAATTAAAATGGATTTCATTTACAATTAATAGCGAAAGACCACGCATATTCCACACCAATGCAAAGCCGATTAAGCTGATTGGGAATGTACGTCCTTGGGGGCAATGAAGTTGTTCATATATCATTTTCATTTATTATTGCAAGATAGTAAGAGTATTCTTAATGCTATTCATGCAGTGAGAAGTACTTACGGCATTTACGGAGTGCCTTTATTATTGGAAATGTCAATTGTCTGCATATGCATGGGATGTTTCGAAAATATATTAATATGAAACTGTGAATATTTCAAATCCGATCTAATACTGGCGGATATAGGATCGTTTTAATAATTTTCCAAAACCATTATTATCCAGTCAATTTACGATCATTCCTGACATTTTTATTGTAACTGAATGAAACAAAATAGGGGCTTTCTTATTTCATATGTGATGTTTTCTACGAGCTCTCAGTGAGCGTGAGCTACAAAATTCCAAAGTAAACTAACTCATTCAGCAAATTGTATAATATTTTTATGTGAGTACGTATCTCAGGGTATGTTACGCTACAAAATGAAAGAAACTGTGCGATGTGGATTTTTAGAATATTGAAAAAAATATTACAAAACACAAGCACTGCAGGAAAATACTTAAGGCCCTCTAAGAGCGGTGCCTGTGCGAAAGTAGCGATTCACATTGGATTTGAATCTTTCAAATCAGAATCTTTATGAATAACGATTTGTTATCATACATATTTTTTTGACAGATTATACCCACGCATTTAACTAACTGCTCTTTGCTCTCTACACTACCTACCTCAAATTTTGTTTATAGACCAGAACGATCATAAACACATGGACGTATCGGAAACATCACATCAACGGACAAATAGATTTGATAGATGTTTACCAAAAATAAAGATTCATATGGAAAAACGTTCTCAGGAAGTTTATTCCACGTTAACGCAGTTCCCCAAATGAATGAGTTCTTAAACAGTGAAGTTCGAGGTGTACTGAGTTGGACCTCAATACGATGAGAAGCTACAGGCCGTTGCGTATTTCTGATATGTACCTCTCTTGGTGGAATCAAATGTGCCAAGTCACTTGAACACTTCCCGTGAAAGTATCTATAGACTAGAGACAAATCTCCAACCTTTCTTCGATGTTTTCGAAAAAAATCAAGCATTTTGTTTTGAATATCAATGCACTAATCACAAATTTTTGATTTTTTAAAGTAAACATTAGATAAATTGAATAGATAATAAATTTATTAGACGAAAAAAGAGCTGAAAATATCTTGAGATGTGTCACTGAGATTCCTACCTACTTGTGATATTTGATGGGACATCCTATATTAAATTCAAGATCGTAAAAAGTTTGAATTGGAAAAAGATAATTCATTTTCAGTATATTAAGAATAAGGATGGGCAAGGAACCGTTACAAACTAGTGTTGGCCTTGAATACTGAGATCAATGTTTGCAATATTCAGCAAGCAGGTTCCTATCAAGTATTTTTTGTGTGTACAGATTCGTACTGAGTGAAACACCATCTCATCAATGGAGAATATAAAAAACTGAGTATGAACCAACAACAGAGTTTATGGAGTTTTGTAATACTCCATACATTGGATTCCTAATTACCTTCAATATCAGTGTTACAAGAAGTTCATGGAGGCACTTATGAAAATTTTATTATTTGAAGGTAATTATTTTTCGATGGAATTAGTTTTTGGAAAAAAACCTGTTGGCTTCATATAACATTATACAGGAAGTAAAAAGATAGCGATATCCATCCAAAATGATTAGTTTCAAATACATGAACATTGAATTACACAAAAACCACTTTTTTCATTCACTTCGAAAGTAGTTTGGAAAAAAATATTGTCCGTCAAAGTTATTATTCGATGCAGAAATTTTCGTAATATATTATTGTCTGTTCATAATGTTAGATTCAGTATCAGGTTTCCTTTCAAATGACCACTCGTATACAGTCGTTATTGTCTTTGTACCTTAACAGTCGTTTTTCTCTCTTTAGTATATATTTCCTATCACTTCCGTGCCTGCATTGTATGAGAATCTTATTTGATATGAATAATGATAAGGATAAGAATCACGCGTTGAATGGATGCGATCTTGGCAATTCTTTGTTCGCAGAAATCTTCTGAAGACTTCTCAGAATTTCTATTCACGAGTAGTCTCTATATTTTGAAATGCCATACGACAAAATTCTCTCTTCACTTAACGGCTCATCATTGAAATATACGGCTGGTACCTCATTTCAATGAAGTGAAGAAACTGACCATCCAAAACAAGTCACAGTGACTAGTGCATGAATCATCCAGTTCCAAGGTAGTATTTTCAAGTTGAGATACAGAAAAATGGAAAACCAAAGGGGTCACCATATGAAAAATTAACCTTTTTTGATGAGAATTAGTTTCAAAATTTTTGCAATAACATCTACTATGGCTACAGAATATTGAAGTTATACTAAATAAAATCCCTTCTTTCTGTCTTTCATATATCCATTTAATGGTGCGGACGTAAAAAACCCATTTTTTAACGAACCGAACACAGTTCTTATGTTCAATAAGAATAATAATAGTATTGCGTCATGAGTCCCGAGAGGGCACTACCATTTTTTGATGCTAAAGGTGGTTTTGTGGTATCTTGTTTTATAGATATCTCCATTTTCTATTGGAACTGTTTTCGAAAATCAAATTACCAGTTTCTGAACTTCGTAAGTTTTGTCTGAATTCCGTAAATTTTTCCGGCCTTGATATCTTGTCCTTTCCAAAAGCTACGGTGGGGTACTTTTCACGTCCGCACTGTATAATGAGTATTCGCAAAACTGCAAAGAACATTCAATTGATTCAAATGGGCCCACAACTTATTACAATAAGAATAGATACATATTATTTATAGATTCCACTGAGACTACCAATATCATTGTAATGATTTTTAATAACGCTTTGTCGTAAGGTAGTCGCTTCATTGAAGAGAAAATGTATGCGTCCAAACTCAGTGACTTCAGAAGTAAATGTTAATGAATCATCAGAGTTGAAACAAACGTCAAACAAAGTTTGAGTATGGTCTTTGAGGTGTTGCTATTCAGCAGGTTTGTAGTGTCAAAATTTGCGCAAGACAAGTTGCTCTTCAATATGATGAAGACTTTATGGTGATTGTGTGGATTTTTACGATTGATAAAGTATAGACCTAGAAAACCAGCACATTCTCCAGCTTGTTCATTGATTTATGTCGGGCCTATCATCATCTCAATAAGGGCCTTGTTTTTCAAAACCTTTCTCGATTCGCAACCGTCTACTTCATTGATATTTTGAAATTCAAGGCAGGCAGTATTGAAGTCACCAAATATAAAAACTTCAGCACCGTGACGTCAAAAGGTAAGCCCTCGTTAATCATTAGCTCGCAACGTTCGACCTTAGAGAGCTGTCGTTCGTAGGAGGCGATAGCTGGTTAACAGAAAAACAGATTTTTTCAACTGGGAAAATATACCTGATAGAAAAATTTATTATTATAATCATTATGAGTTATTTAAAGGTCGATAGACGCAACTTGTAAAATAAATCAAGCAATTTTATGTGGTGTTATTTAAAATACATAAAATGTTTTGAGGTTCTAGTCGCTATTCTCGTTTTTTATTCCAAAGTTCTGTCTTATTCTGGATATAGATTTCTTGTGGCACTGACTTTGAGTTCGGTAAGTGCCAGAATATGCAGACTAATTTTTGCAGATGACAATGTTGATGATAATAATGATGATTTATCCATCAGTAGATTGAAATACATCGAATGGTGAATAACTTTGAAACTTACGAAGCAGCTCAACTGCTTGTTGGTAAGTAAACAAGTTATTAACATAAAATCTAAATAGGAACATTTGAATGGAAGCAAAGTAGTCTGTGATATCTGTAGTGTAAACGTACTTTTGTTAGCTTTCTTAAAATTCGTAAAATTACTACTAGGTAATTCAAACTCTTAAATAATGCACTATTGTTCAGTCTCTGAAAAACTATCCATGAACTTGTGATCGTTATTAACCTTTGGTAAGAAGCTACACCTTATCAGCCATGCCTGACAGCACCGCATGTGCGAATTATAAGAAACCAGTACCACAGAATATTCTGTGCCAGTACTACCTTCCGTCCTTCCGATAGCACGAGTTCTGTGCCAGTACTACCTTCCGTTGTTCCGAAAGCACGAAACTTCAGTGCGACGCGACGGCTGCAAGCGGATGATTCACGTCGCTTGTGAATGTTTGAAGGTTTTATGTAACTCTTGCAGTGCAAATCTTGAGTTTTCCCTCGACATCAAAGGTCTGATAGAATAATTCAAAAACGATATACGCAGAGAGCTTGAAGATGTTAAGTAGAAAATCGAGACATTAAATGAGAAGCTCACTGCTGCCGAAAACTCTTAGTCTGTGCAGTCATCTGATGTTGTTATGCAAGAGGTACTGAACAGCCTGAATCGAGCTTAAAATGTGTTTAACAGAGGGGTACTTGAAGCAACAGGATATATAAATGCTAAGAAAGAGCAGGATAAATCGGTAGTGACAGAGGTACTGGATACTGTGAATTGCCCAGCTAACCCAATCACCATTTTTTCAAGTGGGCAAACCTTACCCTACAAACAAGTACACTTGCATGATACATTTGGTAATGCCAAATGAACACGATGCTCGAACTATTTTAAGGAATAAAAAAAGTTCAATCGAGAGACTTTCTACCTCGAAACTAACCGTCATAAGTGACCAAACTCCCTACCAAGTTCAGCTACTGAAAGTCCTACGCGGGACACTTGACACGAGGAAACCAAATAGAGATCAAAATCTCACCATCAAATATATACATGACATTCCCAAAATAACCTCCATCAACTTTCGGACACAAAATAGCCTCTAACAACAACCAACAACTACCTTATCTATGCTGGAAAATCCTTGACATTAACTTAGACTCGTTATCTGCTGAATTCCACGATCTCGTATGTAACATAGTTGATTTCAAACCTAACATAATACTCCTAACCAAAACATAGATCAAATCAACTGACCCAAATTCACTGGTTAACATAAGAGGCTACAGTATTTACAGAGCGGACAGATTGAGTCGAGTCAATGGTGGAGTATGTATATATTTATGCGATGAAATCAAAACCGATTTTGTAGTTCGACAAGATATCACCGCAAGTCACAAGTCAGCCTTACCAAGGAAACCGCCAACATAAATATGGTATGTATTTACAGACCTAATGACGTATCCCATGAACTAAATCAACTAGCGAACCTTGACAACCTCATCATTGCTGATGACTTTAAATATCCCAATTTCTCAATATCACTTGGCCCATTGATAACATATCTGACAAAAATAGCGCCACGAGTACGTTTTGTTGCCGATTCAAACCTCTTTCAACTCATTACAGAACCAACTAGATTCCGAATCAACAACGAACCATCTGTTCTTGACCTCATTCTTACCAACGATGAAAACATTGTCACAGATCATGAAATCCTACCACCTATTGAATCATCGGACTATGCAACTATTCAGCTCAACATTCACACGCCAAACAGGAACGGTACCGAAGTTTTCAAAATAATCGACTTCGATCAGTTATTCGAAGAACTTTCCACCATCGATTGGTTCACAAAAGAGATATATGAAACAAATATCTGAACATTTTTTAAATGAGACGCCAAATGTTTTCTCAATATTTTTGAATCTGATCACAACAAATGAAATTACAATCCTTATATCAAAACTGAAAAATAACTGCGCTCCTGGACCGGACACAATCACATCATTGACGATAAAAAATATTCACAAACATATAACTCAACCTCTGACACATATCATCAACTTATGTTTTACATATGGTGAAATCCTGAAGCAATGGAAACAATCTATCGTCACTTAATCTTCAAAGCTGGTGATTCCAATCAGATTACAAATTATAGACTGATATCCGTAATAAATAATTTTGCCAAAATATTCGAACTGGCTCTGAAAAACCGATTGCTTGAATTTTTCGAGATCCACAATGTCATAACCGACAGACAATATGTATTCATAAAAGGATCAAACACAGAAAATGCAATACTTGATTTTTTAGAACACACCCTAAAAGCCATGGACGAATCAACGGAGTGCTTTGCGGTCTTCCTTAATCTCGCCAAAGCTTTCGATACTGTTTCCATAGTAAACTGCTTGATAAACTGACAAAATATGGTATACGCGGCTCAGTACTTGATCTCTTGAGGAATTATTCATCTGAGAGATACCAAGTAGGGAAAATTGGAAAAGAAATTAGCTCAAAGTTAAAGGTCGAAATAGGAGTACCACAAGGAACAGAATTGGGTTCCACATTGTTTCTTGTTCACATAAACAGTATCGCTCAGATAAATGAATTTATGGGACATCTAATATGTTAAGCAGATGACACAGCTCTAATTATCACAGGTGAGAATTGGAAAGAAGTAAATTATAAAGCGGAGTTAGGATTGAAAAAAGTATTACTATGGTTAAACCACAATTCACTGAGTTTGAACATTAAGAAAACCAAATACATAACTTTCTCCCCATTCATAGTTGATCAACCATCCAATTCATTCTTAAAATACATACTTCCTCCTGTAATAACGATACATGCAGTTGTCCAATTTTAGAAAAAACATAATCGATGAAATATTATAATAGACCAACACACGCTTTTCTGGACACATATCCCATATGACAATAAGGATAAGAGCATAAAGTCATAAATTTCATACCCTGAAAGACATTCTCTCAAGAAGTCGAGTATTTTGGATTCTAGATATAGCAGTTCACTAGGGTATTCCCGGTTTTGTTCCGAAATGCACCCGAGAAATCTTTTTTGTACTACATCAAGAGATTGTGAGTAAGTTTGGAAAATCTGCCCCAACCGGTTAAACCATAATTTTTGTGAGATTTTACAAAAATTTTATGAATAGCACTTCTTTATTTCGACTAATTATACTGGATATCCTGACGAATTTATATAGTATGCACCGTAATTTGTTTACAATGTATTTTATATGTAGATCCTATCGCCGGTGATTGTCCAGTACAATGCCAAGATATTCAATGTTTCTCGCAGGTTGAACCACGGTTACTTTCATTTCATACTCTGGCAATTAAATATCATAACTGCTAGAAGGTAAATAGAAGGTTTTTCCAGAATTATTGGATGAAAGTCTGAAATCAAACCACAATTTTCACTTTTTTCAAATCTTCTTCCAATTTCAGTTTCAAGTGGAACCAGTTATTGTCTTCACAGAATAACACCGTGTCATCAGCAAAGCTTATGATTTTAAAGTGAGTATCCAGAAGAAAAAAGTTGTTCAAGTATATGTTGAATAGGATTGGCTCCAGTACCGTTCCATGGAGTTCACCGTACAATACAATTTGTTTTCCAATAAGTTAGTTGCCAATTTTTACTCTTTCCTTGCTTTCTATTTGTGGGGTAATTTTTGAAAAGATTTTGTGCAATACCTCGTATCTCAATATCTTCTTAAGTTAATCATTATTCGAGTCATTTCATGTTGAATATATCGATCTGAAAGTTGCTAGTTGCTTTATCAGTGACTGCAGTTTTCATGTTATCACCTTGTTGACTGAGGGTTATGAATCCTAATGATTGTCAGAAATTATGATTTTAAAATAATCTTCACAGGATGATGGTCTCGTATCAGCGCCCAGCCGAAGATGAGGTTGGAAGGTTATTCAACCACCGCGCCGGTAAATTTCTACTCCAGGAACAACATGCAATTTTTTATGCTCCTATATTCGGAACCGCCATCAAAGCAACAAAACGTTACCTTAAAAGCAAGTTCATGCTGCCAGAACCGTTTCAAATGGTATTTCACCTTCTGATTCTGGGTGGAATCAGCATGGACAATTTTTTAGTGTGTACATAATGAATATTCGCACCAACGTCTGCCTGATTCTGCAAATTAGTGTTGTTAGCTTTCAAAGTGGCACCTGAAATGTGAAATAACGAACGTGTACTTCTGTATTGACTTTCCGTCACATATCACACTCACTCCATTTTCTGGATGAAACTGAAACACCACTGTATAATAACGGAATGAGGCAGATGGAAGAATGAAGAATGCGCAACAATAATAGTACATGACTTGAACGAACTGTACTCTTCACATCTTGACTTGTAAGAAAGTAATAGAAAAAAGTGATTTAACAGTAAAAGAGAATGGTGTTTCTGACCCAGTGCAATTTTACCCAATCTGTATCTTTGCGAATATTGAAACTTGTTCACTTCGTTATTATTGATTCATTTTACGCAACCTACTGACTTCAATTCTCCGCAATCGTTATGTAATTTTTATAATTCAAATTATGGATTACCTTACTTTTCTATGATCTATTTCACACAACAAGGAAGTTGTTAATATAAAAGCTACCAATTTATCGAAATATTTTGTATCATACGCTACAAAACTGCTAAAAAAATTCTGTTACTTTCTAATCATTTCATAAATTTGCATATATCAGCGTGGCAAAAGTGTTTGTTGTTAGTAATAGATATCGTCACATGTATAACAATTAGCTCAGTCGTCTGTTGCTGCTTTCTATTTTTTCGAGTGAATATAGTTGTTTCAAATAATACAGATATTACTTTGAATCCAAAACTCAAATTTTGAACACGTTGAACTTTTCTGTCTTTCTATAATAACAATAATCAAAGGTTGTCAGCAATTGAAAAATGAAATTCAAACGAGAATATCGTTATTCAATATAAGATGAACAGAATGAGAATATAATTGAGAATATATTGAAGAATATAATAATAATAATTCATTTATTTCACCTGTTGAATAATTGGGTAATTCTATCAGTACAATTACAAGGAAAACGTCATGAAAGATTATGTGCTTTTTATATACATATATCCACACACAAGTACTTGACTGAATATATTTTTAAAAGAATTGAGATGGAAAAATAAAAAATATATGTAAACACATAAAAGTAGTTAAATACTCCAACAGTAAAATTGAGGGTCATGGTTATAATTGAAAAGTTTAAAATAATGGTAATGTCGAATAGTGACAAGAACGTTAAAGAAGATAAAAAACACCTAACCTAAAATTCCTCAAGGATGTAGCAATTATTTGCTATGAGAGCAGCTTTCAGTCTTGATTTGAAAATATTGACATTTGGTGCATTCTTTACTGAATCATCAAGCTTATTGTAAAATTTTGGTCCAAGAAAAGGTGGCTTTTTTGATATATGGTAGTTCGGTGCATATAGGTGCATGTATATGCATAATTCATAAATATAAATACCCGCCACAGTGAGTATTTTGAGTTCTTCGATTTTCTGCACGATTGCTTCTATCCTATATGAGCAATAGTTCTGATGGCATTTTTCTGTAGTGTAAAAACCTTCACTGCAGATAATCCAGTACCCCAGTTCCGTATTCCATATCGTATATGACAGTGTATTGTTCCATAGTACAGATTCAACAAAACTTGTTTACTGCAATGGTTTGACATAAATTTCAGCGCATAGCAATTTCTGCGGAGTTTGTCGCAAAGAGTTTCAATGTGAGGGATTCAGGTGAGCTCGTAGTCAAGTGTAAGGCCTAGCATCTTTGTTGTTGAGCAAGATTCAACATACAACTCCTCATTCTCATTTAATGCTAAAATTGTCATGAGCAGAATTCAGCTATGTGATTTACACTATCGAAGGCTTTGGAGGAGTAAATAAATAAACCACAGATGCTTAGTTTGTCATCAAGAGCATTCATGACGTGTTCGTGGAATTCATACAGTGACGTTTCGGTACTTTTGTTCTGGGTGAAACCATGCTGATTTGGTGAAAATTGTTCGTTAGGCGGCGTAAAAAAGAACAGTAATTGCTTTTCAATATGCAGCTAAAAAATCTTTGGAAGGCTTTGAAGCAAGCTTATTTCTCATAAAGATCAGTATCTCCTTTTTTAAATTTTGGTATAACGAGTACAGCTTTAAATTTTTCGGGAAAAGTTTTTCGATCCATCGACAAATTCAAGATGTATGCCAAAGGTTCACATACCTAAAAAACACATCAAAAGGTTATTTGAAATTTCGTCATGACCACGTGCGATGAAATTATTCAATATTTTTACAAGATCTACAATGTCATGCCTAATTATAGGATATAAGAAAATGGAGTTTTGGCATACTTTTATGTTACTTTCCAAAAAATTCAAATCAATAACTTCTTTTTTAGGAGCTACGAAGAAATGTTCATTGAAGTTGTTGGTCATTTCAATTTCAGGGACAGTTTTATCACCATCATTAATTTTGATATCAATAACTTCTTGTTTAGGAGCTATGGAGAAATGTTTATTGAAGTTGTTGGTCATTTCAATTTCAGGGACAGTTTTATCACCATCATTAATCATGATATTGTTAAAATTGTTTGCCTTTTTATGGGTTTGGTTAATAATTTGCCACATTGTTTTCGATTTATTGTTCGAATTGGTTATTCTGTAATCTACACTCTAATTATTTTTAAGTTTTTTTCTATAAGTCTGCATTATTTGCCTACTGATGTCTGCATATAGTTCATTAAAATTCGTTGACTCATGTCTGCTGGACACTGAATTATATTTTTTAAGCCTCTTCAATTGCTTTAAATAATGTTTGTTAGAAAAATAGCTCAAAATGTTGATTGTTTTGATAAGATGGAATACTCATAATCTATACTACCTTATCAGAAAATAAAATGAGGCTGTTACATATTCAAAAAATACACTCTAATGTGAGATTTTCACTTGACATTCTGCAAAATCGCGACAAGTGTTTCGCTATACGATAGCATCGTAGGGCGTCACAATACTATCGTATATCGAAACACGTGTCGCGGTTTTGTATACTTTCAAGTGGAAATCTCACATTAAAGTGTGTTTTTTGAATACGTTATAATGGATTTTCGTCAATTATTATGTAAGACTGTTTTCATGACTAGCTATTTTAACAGCTTTTTCATAAATTCGTTTCCTCCAATAGGTCTCCCATCAACAAATGCAGTCGGCTACTGAAAACGGGGACGCGGAACAACCTATGCACAATAACACAGTTCAACCGCCTGTTGCTCATGGTGGTCATGAAGAAGAGCCCCTCAGTGAAATATTCATCCACCAGGGCATTCATACCATCGAGTATGTCCTTGGATCCGTCTCGCACACCGCATCATATCTTCGGTTGTGGGCGTTGTCATTGGCTCATTCTCGTTAGTATTTTATCATTTTTCAAAATGTTGGCTTATTTAGTGATATTATTTAACAATAACATGATATTTTCCGGGGGTATTTGAAGTTTTCTTTTCAATATAACAAATTTAATTTTCCACTCACGTTTCCTCAATCCAGTTGACATTAACAGAAGATAGGTAGTCATATTCTTTCCTTATTGAAACTCAACGATTTTCAAACCGAGTATTGATTGGTTTGCTGAATGGAAATCACTGGCTATGATAGACTGGACACCATATATATAATTTGTGGAAATTCGTCTTTGGATTGAACTAATGTCGAATTTTGGACATGTATTTATTAGAAACAAAAACATTTATATCAAATTTGTTATTCAACTAACAATTTATTATGTAACACAAAGAGTTACTATTTTTTTAATGCATTCAAATTTTGAGTCTTCAAAATTTTTCCTATAATAGAGAAAAGGTGTGTATATTTGGGTAATATCAGTGAGTTGAGGAGGAGTTTTGTTGGGATTTCTCAAGGATCTATCCGTGACCTGATATTTTTATACATACTCATAAATGACTTTATTTTAATATTTGTCCAATTTTAGAATTGTCTGAAGTTTTATGGATGATGGTGATGAACAAAGGTTTAAAAGTTGACGACTGGTTAGGAGGTATAGCCATCTACATAATTTTTGCTGTTTGGTCGGTACTCACCGTCTCCATTCTGGTTCTCATGGAGGGACTGTCGGCCTTCTTGCACACTTTGCGTTTACACTGGTAAGACATGATAAAATAAGTCACATGATCATCTTAAGAATCAGTTTTCAAACTCAAATAAAATACTTAGTAATCAATAATTATAAACACCAAAATTTGCACTTTCAGCTTTTGGTGTTTACTTTCCTATACCAACATGTGTTCTGTAAGGAAGTTGTTGAATTTTCAGATAAAAATTCATAAATGAAAAATACAACAGTTTGAAATTCACTGAAAATCATTTCATTCATAATTATCTCACGAGAAACGTTGCATCTTGCATAATGGTGTAATAATTTGTAATAAGCTAACAGCAAGTTTAAAAACACAAGATTTGCCTTAAAATTTCAGGTAGATGCTTTTTTAATATTTAACAATTTATCTTTGCACACGTTTATATATTGTTAAACACATTTTGAGTTTGAATTTCCCTGTTTATAAATAGCCAATTTTTCTTGGGAACGTTGAAATAAGGTAAATTTTTTACAGGGTGGAATTCCAGAGCAAGTTCTATATGGGCGCTGGCTACGGGTTCCAGCCTTTCTCGTTCGAAATAATCCTCGATTCCGCCTCTCAGTCTAAGGAAGAAAATTAAGAGGTGTGATTGCCAACTGTTTATTGTTCCCATTCTTGCTAACCCTAGAAGGGTCTCTCAATATGTACTTAACTGTGAACTTGATTGAAGAAAAATATTTATGCATGAGTAGTTCAGAATAGGTGTATTGACATTTTCATTTTTTATGTAATTTAGGAGATAAATCATTTTTGCCGTGAAGGTGTTCCATGTAAGTGCTTCAATAAACATGTTACTGTGATGTGATGTTTTATTTCATTTGTGTTCCTTCTTGAATTGTATTGAATTTAAGAATTTAGTTACGTTTTCAATTATGGACAAACCTGATTCAATTGAACAAGAAGAATTTTGTATATGAATGGCGGGAGATTATCAAATTATCTATTAGCTAGAAGGTGGTTGACAATGTTTCATTAGATCGTACTTCCATTTTCTAATATGATAAAATTGAAAATTAAAATGAATAGCTGAAAATAATTATATTAAGCAAAAAAACCTGAAATGAAATTACAATGAAATAAAAATTGAGCAAGGATCTGAAAATTGAACAATTAAAATGAACTTAAAATTAGAGGATTCCAAACCAAGTTACTTCATGACATTTCGATTGATTGTTAGTATACAGCCTTTGTATATAGAGTATATAATA